>RQTK01000099.1:423174-445757 GCA_003991915.1 Elysia chlorotica
TAATAATAATAATAATAATAATAATAATAATAATAATCACATGCCATAAATGCGACCCTTTCCTTCTACACAGATTTGTTGAGGGGGGGGGGGGTTTTTGTTTTGTTTTTTGTCCCCCATTTTTACGAGGTCATGAATAACGCGGACTCTCAACGACCGTAAAAATAAGCCAATGTTAGGGCCTTTTAACAAATTAATAGTCCGTGCAGGGAAACAATGACATTAAACGCGTAAAAAATTATAATTCCGCCATATTATGAAACATTACAGTGTTGTCCTGTCATTTCTTGTAACGTAATCTTCCTTATAAACTCAATATGAATGGGATAAAAGAAAGGCAGAATGCGATTTTTAAGTAGAAATAATAAGTAAGAAGAAAAGTGTTTAGAAGAAAGGAAGTTGTAATTAGGAAGAAACACAGACATGTAGGAATATGGAGAACAAGTTAAGGAAAGAGGTGCACTTCCACCATATGTGCATGTAAAAGGGGGAAAAAACAGAAAGCAGGAACCACACACAAAAAAATCAGGTGTTATGTTTTGCCTCGCTGATGGCGCATTCCGCGGGTAATGAATCAGCCGCTGCGGTTTCTCGGCTTTGTAAACTCAACCTGCCAGCAAAAACGGTAATATCCGATAGTTTACCACCGTGAACAGCTGACTGGCCCGGACTGCATGCACACACGACCTACTTTCAGTTGATTTATTACTTTTCTGTTTGTTCACTTTTAGAGCATTGCAATGTCGCCGCTTATGAACCTTTAGTCATAAAATGATTAGAATAATATAAAAGTCAATGTTAGTGGGGTAAATAATATAATTTGCCTGGTCATTTGTTATTGCCGTTAAACTTTTGGGTGTCATTTGCACACACAATAAAAAAAAAAAAACACTTTAAGGTGTAATGAGTGCATGTAGTCGTAACACTGAAATCATAAAATTTATAATGTGCTAGCATAAAACACGGCTGTGATTTAGCAAACCATTCATGCGATTTTTTTCGTTCCCTAATTTATTTTTCAAAATCGATAATGCAGGCCGATAGTAACATTTTGTGCCCAAACTGTTGTGAAGTTATTTTACAACAATAAACAGGGCCCTAAGTTGATCTGACCAAACCGTCTGCCTAATTATGTAACATCAATTCGTTGCACGTGGTAATCAATTTTCACAAAACGCAGGCGAACAATAAACACAATCTTCTTTATCAAAAACCTGCTTGTGACGTAAGTTAGCCATTGCCTTAAAATCAAATAGGCATACACTTGAATACTAATATGAAAAGAAATCTGAAATCTTATTAGGTCTAGATCTACATTTATTTCAAGAAAGGTTTAGTTCTAAATGTGTGCGCACTTAGGCTATACTCTGGGCGCTTTTTTTTAAACAGGTTTCTAACCATTATCTCATAGTGAATGAATCTGGCCTTGGGCCAAATAGTCTGTACTGCTATAGATATTTTTATTGAAGCCCTGGGTCGATCTATCTATTTCAACTGGTTTCGGCTTACGCCCGCAGCTGGTTAAAATTAAAACCTTACTGTTTGTTTGTTTAGTTTGGGCTGGGTTGTTGTTGTGGTGTTGTTTTTTTCAGTCGCGTATCGCATTGTTGTTCACCCCGGTTCAGCAAAGTTTCATTCAGTTTGATGCCATTGTGGTCGCCTGTTCTCTGACTCACGCGTTAAGCGAATTAGCTGGAGGCATACTTGTCTAAAATAATATAGATGTGAATTTCCGTTCAGGTTGTCTGCTTATTTATGACTCCACACATTAAGAGTCTTATAATTGGTTCGATGATAGTAAACACAATAGGCCTAAGTCTGAGACTGGATCTAGGGTAGTGCGTACAACGATGCTAGAAGCTTGAACCCGCCACTAAAACATTTTACAATAAACTCCTTCTATTAGACCGGGGTCTAAGTTAATAGCATGCATCTCACACCCGAACAATTACAACTTTAAAGTTTTAGTATTTTGTTTGGTGTTATTATTGTGTACTAATTCACAAACATAATGAACTAGGACTGATGGGCCTGCCCTTGTGTGGGCTTTTCAACTGTTACTAAACCTTCGTTTTCGCCGTATAAACGTTATTATTTTTGTCGGAGGGTCTCCCTGTAGCACAGCGCAAAGCTAAAGATAATAAAACTGCCACGCGCGGATTATTCAAGGAGAAATGTTTAAATTAGTCCTACGGTGATCTGGTTGTAAAGTTTAGAATTTAAAAGCGCCTAAATCCAGCCATGGCCAGAAAGAAAATAAGAAAGAGAGAGAGAGAGAGAGAGAGAGAGAGAGAGAGAGAGAGAGAGAGAGAGAGAGAGAGAGAGAGAGATGATAAATTACTACAGAAGGCAACAGAAAAATATAAATCACAAATAAAAAAGCCTACATAACGAAAAAATAAATAGTAAACTGTTATTTACCAATTTCCAGTAGCGACGACGTCCGAAAAGAGCCTGTTACTTGAATTGCACACAGGTAACAATATCCGATGTGTCTAGGTAACTCAGGAACAAAATATTAACCACAATTCTTATCTATAAAGAAACGTGTCCTCTTAAAAAAAAGACTGGAGCGAAATGTCTAAATAAAAAAGTAATATATTTATTTCAATAACAAAATAATAAGGGTATTGCAGCACAACTTCTGTGGAATGTGAAAAGGTTGTAATTTAAAGGCACTCGAAAAGTTTGATGAACTGGTTGAGTTCACAATTATTCACACTGAAGAACTACGCTGCGCCTTGTGAATGTCTGGCCGATCTATGGGGTCGCTTCACTAGAACCGTGTTTTTGCTCCCCTGCGCTCTCCTCTCCCTATCTCCCTCCCCCTCACTCTCCCTCACTCTCTCTCTCTCACTCTCTCTCTCTCTCTGCTTCCCTCTGCAGATGCTAGTGCGTCGGTCCCTTCACAGCTGATGTCCACTCTGAAGGCGCTAAGGTCAGGGAGCGGCGCACATTCCTTTGTGTTTTGTGTCCCCTAAGTTTCTTTTCGAGCCTTTTATGGAGACTGAGGAGCAGTGCGAAAACACCGAAGCATGAAACCTTCAGTCTCCTAAGTCGTGCTGAACATATCAATATTCTCAGTCTCTGAAGTCGTGGGCTGGCCGGACGTTGTGGCTGTCGAGGGCTGGCGGTGGGGGGCGAGGGCAGATCGGGGCAGGCCGGGTTAGCGCGCGGCGAGTGGCCCAGGCAGGCGGGCAGGCAGGCGGCGTGAAGCGGGCCGACTCTCGCAGATTCAGGCGGGCCCTAGGCCTGGTAGCACCGCGAGGACGCGGGACTCTGCACTCGGCAGTCGGCAGGCGGGACCCGAGTTCGCAATAGTTTTATCAAACGGGTATATGAAAATTAACAGAAGCGCTGAAATGTTCATCTGGTAAAACTTAATGAGATCTGCCGCCTACACCATTCCCTCTCTAAAACATAGTTTGTATTATCACTGTTTTATATTAATGCCCGTGATTTATGAATGCAATTTATAACTCCATAAAAACCTTTAAGAATTAAGACATTCGGAATAAAACTAAAAGCTAAGGTAGGTTTGCATTTATAACGAAGCAACATAAATTGCAAACCGTATGCAGCAAAATGAAAGGAAAATGAAATGTGCAAGAGGTGAAAGTGAACGAATTAACGACATAGACAATGAGACTGGACCAGGACAAAGGCTTCCTTATCTAGCAAGATAATTTTTTTTTTTAATTGGTTCATTGTCCTAAACTTGTTAGTTTTCGCTCTCTGTTTCATTACCCTAATTTGTCTTTATGACCAGTGTAAATGCTTTGGTTTGTTGTTGTTTTTTCAAATCATACATTAATCGAATTTGGCAGAAGATATAAAAAACACCGATCTAGTCCTTGATTTGGCCACAATACTTTAATAATCAAGTCTCTTGAATGCGGCTTTTCGGTATCCCCTTCAAGGTATTGTGAATGATTTCTTGTCCAAAGACGTGCAATATTACTTTTAAATTTATCATAGATCCAGAGAAAACCCCTCTCAATCAGGAAATGTGAATTTCCCCCATTTTCATTTAACCAATAAAGATCACGTTTTCAATAGGAAGTAATCGGAGCATAAAAGGCCCTTTTTTCACTCAAGATCAAAGTCAAATTGTTCACAACCTAGTTTCGTTTTACCTCGTTTCGCAAAAGCTTTTTAAAAATAATTATAATTATCTTTTACACAAAAATACATAGCTATACGCGTAAGGTTTTTGCAGTTGGTTTATCGCTGAAAGACACGCAAGAACAGCTCAACAAACTGAATGTGTGCCCCCAGCGGCAGATCACCTGGACCTAGGAGACAGAACTGGGGCCCAGGTGGCTCAGTCGCTAGTGCCAAGCAGCTTCTTACCAGAGGTCTCTGATGCAATTCTCCCACCAGCTTGTTTTCAGCGGGACGTGTCGGTATCCTGAGTGTGCCGTTCCAGGGCCGTGTCGCCGTAAGGAGTCTGCATGGAGATCCGAACAAATAAGGGCGCTTCCCTCCACCACATTGTAGTCCGAAGTATAATAATGTATTTGTTTTGTTGTTATTCTTGGATAACAAAGAGGAAAAATGCAAGAGAGAGGGAGAGAGAGAGAGAGAGAGAGAGAGAGAGAGAGAGAGAGAGAGAGGGGGGGGGGGGGGGGGGGGAAAAAAAAAAAAAACAGAGAGATATATATATAGAGAGAGGGGGGGGGGGGGGAGGCATAAAATACTAAAAACTCCGATTTTTAAGCTTTTTTTCTGTGCTTGAATTTTAAAAAAAATAGACATATCTTTTTTCATCTGTCAATTCGACAAACCCCCTTTTGTGTGTGAGTATGAACGTGTCTGTGTGAGACTGTGCGTGTTCGCATGAGTGTGTGGGTGTATGTTTGATTTTTCCCCTAATGCAAGCAAGCACACGGCAAACATGCTTGATTGGCGGCAAACAGTAAAACAAAGATGAACTTGTGAGCCTATTGTTAGCTTGCGTTTGCTCGCATGAATCTGAATTCAGCTGCCCCTCCCTGTGTGAATCCTGGATTAGTATTCTGTTCTATGTTTTGCTTTTGAAGACACGTTCGAGACAAAGAGAGACAGACAGACCAAGAAAGAAGTATAGAGGAACTGTTAGAGACAGCCAGAAAGAGACAGACTGGCAGATTGACAGACAAATAAAGACTGACTCGAGAGAAAGACTTGAAAAGTTTTCATTGAAGGATGGGAAAACGTTGCACTCCGCAAAGGATCAAATTGTTAGAAGATTTAATTTCGTGTGTGTATAGAACTAGAATTGAAGCAGTGAGATCATTTAGAAACTATTTGAATTTTTTTGAAATGTCATAGCCATCCATCCATCTGAATAGTGGTTTAAAGGATTACATTATAAGAATTCTACAAAACTAGATCAGAGAGAAAATGTGTGACTATTACTGAGGGGTGAACAGTAGAGCCAAATCAAAACTTGTTCGCGAACTTGCTGACCTTGTTTCAGATGGTACGAATCCAAGATGGCTTTATCGTCTTAGATGTCACCATAAAAACTGAAATGCAGTGTATTGATTAGCTAAAGCAGCTGCGACCTAGTTTCGTTTCTTTACTCACCCACACGCGCGTTTTGGGGGCAATACGCTGTACTGTGCATTCCATTGCCCTTTCCTTCTCAGTGCTGAAGTCTGCATGCTCAGTGAACATGCTTTGAGTGACAAAAAAGGGATTAGGTGATCTCACTCTCTAGGTGACTGCCTAAAATTGGTAGAGATAATCGCAGAATAAAACTTTGCAAAGTATATTTCGTCTACATATAGGGAAATGACTCATCAACTGCATACATTATAATCACTGCGTGCCAACATGTAAATGTAGATAGAGAAAAAAATGCATGCAGCAGGGAAAATTTTTTTAAATTGAGGCAGTAGGTTTGAAATTTGGCAAAGGACTGTGTTTATCGATTTGCATCTGCATGGGTTATATATAGGAATGTTCGACAAAATTACCCTAAATCATGATAGGGCATAATTTAATGCTAATGTATAATGAGGGTTCGTTGATAGTTATTAGGGATTTACCGAAGCCATACTTTTTGTGGTTTTGGTGATTATTCTTGTTTATTACCAAAGCTCATATTGAGATCTAGCAAATAAAAATAGAGCCAAACTGTGTTGAACTCCACAGGCTGGACGAGGCAATGGTTTTAGTATCAACAAAGGATCAGACAAATCACGAGGAAAATAGCAAACGACTAATGAGAGGGTTGGCAGCTGGACGTTAAATTAATCCCAAATAATAGGAATCGCGGGAATTCAAAACATTTAATTCTTTCGACTAAGTGGGCGGAGCTTCCCTTCTATGGGTCTGAAATGTCAATTGTTGGTGGGATTTCTTTTTAGTATTTCCCTTCTCTTTTAAACTGGTAGCTCTTCTCATTGGATCTACGCAATATAATTATTGTACTTATTCTATACTAAGTTTGACATAAAGAGTGGGTAGATAGATAGAGGAGACGGATAGGAAGTAAAGAGAGAAAGGGAGAGAGAGAGAGAGAGAGAGAGAGAGAGAGAGAGAGAGTTTAAATAGAGACTGACAGGTAGAGAGAAACCGATAGACATAGAACAGCAGAGTAAGGTGGAAAAATGGTGGAGATCCAGATAGTCATATATACAGAGAACAAGTTATAGACCTCAATTGTTGTAATGTACTTACATAGATCGCAGAGTGGGGTCGATCAGCTGTTTAATTTTTTATTTTATTTTTATGTAGCAATGGATGCACCTGAACAGACGGGCGCCAGGTTGCGTTTCAATGGGCTTTCTCTCTGTTTTGATTTGTTCTGGTCCTGACTTCTTGGTTTTGTTTTTGTTTTTGCTGGAGTGAACACGTGCACCGAGACCGCATGAGAACAATACAACTCAACTAATTTTGGGGGGATATGTTAGTTAGCTTACTACTATTTTCCTTAATGCATGTCGAAGTAGCTTTAAAAGCGTGCCGTGTTATCAGGAGGATCTTGTTCAAATCCGGACGTTCTCTTCTGGTTGGATCGATATAAGTATAAGTGGCGAGTGCGACGTGACCTCTGGTATCCCACCGTATCTCTCTGTGGCAGCATGTAAAATAGTCCGATGTTAGTCTGTGGATGGTGAGATGCCAACACACATAATTTATATGAATGTTGGAAAGAAAAAAGTATGTGTTGGGGTGAATTTGGCGTATGCAAACATTTGCTACAAAAGTCATACTGAACCGTGAATAACATTTTTAGCGTGGGTGTCTGCATGAACGGGTGGTTTATGATAACTAGAAAGAGCAATTAGGGAAAACTACACTCCTGTCAATCTATATCGTGAGTATTTTAATGTTATGTAAATGAAAAATGATTCAAAACCAAAGTTACATTCAGATTCAAACGTCGATGTTGTCACATTTTCAGGTTTTGGTCCAATAACGATCAAAATAGTTATAAGCCTGCCATTGCAACCGCAAGGAAAAGTACAAAGGGTTAAACCTCACTTCACACCTGTAACAACTTATTACTAAAGCCAGAAACTAAAGCCAGTAAAAGACGGATGGCTTCCAAAATAAATTGGATTGAAAAAAGTTAGGGACTGGAACAAAGCCAAAAAAACAAGACCAAACAATACAGCTGAACCAAAATAATAATAAAAATAATAAAGACATGTGGCCTTGATTTGGCAGTGTGACTAGCAGGCCGCGTAGGACTTTGGGTGAATTAAGAGCGACTGCTCAGCCATAGAGTATAGAGAATAAATTTATGTTTGTACAGGTATGAATTTTTCGGTCATGAAATATTAAAATTGACACCCGGCAGCTGCTGCACACTATGTCACAGTCTGAAATGTTTTGGTGTTTTTTGTTGTTTTGTTTTTTTGTATTCGTCACGATGGCCCTAGTTAAATTTGTATTTAATTGCATTTGTTCATTTTTTTAAAGGCCCAGTTGGCAACTACATATGTTTCACAATGCTAAAGCATTTCTTTGATGGCTAATTTAATATCAGTTTTAAATATTGTATTTATTATCCTGACTGTATCAGTGTATGTACATAATTTGTTAACATTGCACTCAACTATTGTTGTTTGTTGTATTTATCCTGGCTCTGAATGAATCTTTGTAACAATAATGTTTGGGTAGATTTAAGTTCTGGGTTGTTGTTTTTTTTATGTATGTATTTGTATTTAGAGTATCAGTTTTATGTTGGTGTGGAAGTTTTGTTTGATCACGAAGATCACTCTCATTTAAAAATTCCTTCTGTGTTACGAAAGAAAGATATTTTTTGTTTTAACTTCCAGGCGGTTTATCCTGCTTTGTCCGAGATGCCCGCTCTTTTTTTTTTCTTTCTTCGATTTTAGTTTTGTTTTAGATTTTTATTCGTTTTTGGTTTTACCTTTTAAATTTTTAGCTGTAATTTAAATGAAAAGGTAAAAAAGGAATAACACTGAAGAACATGAATCTCTCAAGGAATGAAAACGCATATTTAGATAAGTGATGATAAATAAACGTCTTGTCTCTGGTAATAGACAAGAATGAAACAAAGCACAAGAAAAAAGTTACGAAATAATGAGCAAAATGTGGATGTTCCGTAAAATCTTCCGTATGACTGTTCTAACAAAATGAACGTTTTACGCGATGCTTTGACAACCTTTGCTCATACAATGTCATGTATCATGATTGCTATGTTAAACTCATGAGCTGTAGGCTACTGAGTGGAATGCATTGTTTCCTTTTTAGACTGCACGCTAAATGAAAATATATTTTGGGCCTTTAACGTTTTTCTAAAAGTTAGTTCGTCAATTCAAAACAATAACCATAACACTAATATATATGATGGTTAATACGTTTGTTTCGTTGTTGTCGTTTTCATTTTTAGTTTTGTGTGTTGTTTGTTGGGTTTTTTTTATGTTGTTGTTTTGTGGAGGGATTTGTTTTTTGTTTTGTTTTGTTTGCTGTTGTTTTTTGTTATAGGCCCAGGACTGAAAGACAACACGAGGGGAGGGGGGAGGGGGGGGGGGGGGCGAGAGAGAGAGAGAGAGAGAGAGAGAGAGAGAGAGAGAGAGAGAGAGAGAGAGAGAGAATTAATAGCTCGGATAATACTTCATCGAAAAAGCTTGTATCTCAACCCAGCCCGGTGTCCACATTTAGCAAGCTGCTAGCCTCAATAACAACCGACACTGCTTAGGGAATAACTAGATCTGGTCAGTCCATTATAATTTCCGTTGCTTCTGTATATTATATAACACAGCGGATTCGATAAAGAAGTCATCTACTATGAGACGGATATGTGCAGGGTAATAGAAAAATAGCTCATCACTCGGTTTATGAGTACTATTAGAATTTGATAGGCTATGACGTCATTGCACATTATTAAATCAAGAGAGTGTCACATACCGGAAATTACCTGCCACGAAACCCGGATGTTGCTAAGGATCGCTTAAGAAAAACTTGAATTACACGGAGCCATATTGAATAAGCATATTTTATTACGCTATAGCCTTCCAAAGAAAAGTGATTTTGGCGGGAAAGATTATACGATGCCCTACAAAGGCCAAAACAAAGTTCTGAAATCTAAGAATAAAAAAATGTGTACACATTTGTAAAATGAGCTGTATAGATAAGTCACTGTTGTTGTTTTTTTGTTCTTGTTGGGTTATTTTGGTGGGGTAGTAGTTTGTCTTTCTCCAGCAGTGGGCGACTTCTTGTTGGGGGGTTTTGTGGGGTAGTAGTTTGTCTTTCGCCGGCAGTGGCTATTCCGAGCTTAAGGCCTACGCCGTGCGACTATAGTCACTGTGGGATTAGTACGTCTCTAGGCACTATGGAAACGACGGAAATAACTATCTGAAAAGCTTTTGTGGGCGTGTGGGGCTAGAGAAATCCATGAAGCTGCACCAAGCGTGTAATCTCACTAGAATAGCACGACACTGCAGTGACATTACAACTATCTTAGCAGACATCGTTTTGATCCCACTTCGGCATATAATTATAATATAAATCAACTACCAAATATCTTGTCACGGGTTTTTCGGTACCTATAACTTGACCCAGAACGTCTCTTTTTAATCTTTTTCGTTGTGGAGACAAGGTGTAAAGTTACACGGTCCAAACTCGAGTGCTGCTTTTACAAGTCTTTCTTCCCGTTATCAAGATCAATCTGTCACTACCTGGGCGACTGGGGAGCAGAGAGGTTCGGACACACCCACCATCAGCTGATAGTCATACTCCACGATGAGGCTCAGACGGCTCGATTAAAACTTTCCTCAAGAGTAATTACTAGGAAATTCATTATTTAAATCGTCCATGATACTTGTATCTCCCTCCTTTTTTTTCTTGTATCTTTGTTGTTTCTGCTACTCCCCTCTCTCTCTCTCTCTCTCTCTCTCTCTCTCTCTCTCTCTCTCTCTTCTCTATCTATCTATCTATCTATCTATCTATCTATCTATCTATCTATCTATCTATCTATCTATCTATCTATCTATCTATCTATCTATCTATCTATCTATCTATCTATCTATCTATCTATCTATCTATCTATCTATCTATCTATCTATCTATCTATCTATATAATGTATCATTTTACCCATCTATCCATCTGCCCCTCAATCTATCATAAATGTAACTATATCTTTCGTTTTTCTTCAACGTCGATTAATTTCTCTTCCAATGTTCATCTTTATTCTTTTTTTTCCTTCTCCGCCATCTCCACTTGTTAGTTCTTTCCCTTAATTTGTGGGATTTTTTTCTTCTTTTTTTTTGTTATAAATGCAGATTTATCCTTCTAGTCATCACTATGGCACATTCATCAAAAACCCATTTAGCCGACAAGTAGTAGAGCTGGTACCACCAACTGCAATTGTATTTGTATTGCTGTTAATGTTGTTGTTGTTGTTGTTGTTGTTGTTGTTGTTTATATCATTATCGCTGCTGTTTATATTACTATTTCTATTGTTTTGTTATCGCTGTTTTAGTTGTTTGTGTTTTAATTCATGTTGTTGTTGATATTGCTGTTATAAATTAACAATTCACCAACATATTTCAGGCACAGGGACGAGAGAATAAATCATACCAACTTTTATATTGTTTTCATCGATGGTCATGTTGCTCGATTTTTCGTTGTTATTGTTGTTGTTTTCTTTAGCAAAAATTAATAGTAGCTATGCATCAACCCACTTTCAGCCATGTGGATATCTGCATAATATCTCATTAACTTTGTGAATCAAAAAGCAGCTGTTCCTAAATATGTATCAGGAATGAGTCTTTCGAGCGTCATTTACAATAATACCATATTAAGTTACCGATGTTATCTGAGCCACGCAATGTGTTTTAACGTTGGTATGGATAAAATCATTATTAAACCAGTGCAAACAAACATGATATTTCAAGGACAACAAGAGATTATTCTGGGAATGGTGAAGCAAACACTCAAAGCTTGATTATGTGATTCACTTTTCTCCTTTGGTTGTTTATATTGCTACTGTGGCGTCTTTAACCCCTTCGTGCTGATATTGACGTGCGATGTAAGTCATAATTTCTCTCTATAAAAAATGACAAGATGCCGTAAATGACGTACCACCTATGTCATGGTTTAGATCTGTTGTTTATTGATTGAATTTCTTGGGAGTAACGCTAGAACATATGAAGATTCGTGTTTATGGACATCTTTTCCATATAAAGTGAACTCTTTTGTTTTAGAAATCTAAATGTTTTTTTTCTCCATTATTTCACTTTTCTCCTGGGCCCATTCGACGATTATGTTGGTGTCATCTTGCTTCGCACAAACGTTGTTCACGATGGAATTTTATAACAAAAAAATGACCTCGCAAAGCTATGTATGATACAGTGACGATGATTTACATTATGTGAGTTCGGAAAGCCAGCAGGGCCTTTACACCTTTCCAAAACATATGCATTGACGAATCGCTCTTCTACAAAGGCCGTATTATTTTCAGACAATACATCCCCTTGAAGCGGGCTCGATTTGGAAACAAACTATTTAGTCTCACAGATAAGAACGGCTACCTCCACTCATTTAGAGTGCACAGCAGGAAAAACGATTCGATCAATAACGTCAACAATGAAATGCCACCAAAGTGCACAGACATATCCTTGCTGTTAACTTGCTGAAATCATTTCTCAACGAGGGATATTGTCTAAATGTTGACAATTGACATAAATAGCTCTGTCCACTATTTGATAAATTCATGAAAAAAGACCAATTTTAAAAAACTCAATGTGCACAAGCACCGCCAAATCCAAACACGTTGCACAGCACCTAAAAAACATTCGTGTCGCCAAGAGCCAGACAGCGGCTATAATCAAAAGACCCGCCCTAGCGCAAAAAAATTGAGGACAAGCGCACTCCCATGCTGACTTCAGGGAATGGTACCTGCACTGTTGACAAGCAGAGACATGGAGGGATGAGTCGAACTATTCCTACATCCATTGATAACTACAACGAAAGCATGGGAGGCGTTGACTGCTTCTGGAGCCTCACGATGCAACAAGAAAAACCATTCGACGGTATGTAAAATTGTCTATCCACCTCATTCATATCTCAGTCCTCAATGGTTGAACTCTGTAAAGGCAAAGAGGAGGCAAACACGACTTTTACAAGTTCACAAGAAATGCCACTGCCAATCTTGTGTTTTGAGATGATTCCGTGGCCACTGCTGAAAACGAACACCTTGTAAGGCTCACGGGCCGACATTTTATATACGAGTTTCCCCCAAATTCCAACAAACAGCGCCCTCAGAAAAGATGCAAAGTGTGTTCCAAGAGAGGAATCCGCAGAGACAGCCCCTTTCACTGCCCTGTCATACCCCAAGCAGCCTGGACTGTGGCGATTGCTTCCAGCGGTTTCACACGGAAAAAATATCCCCCTGGACTAGTTTCCTGCTGCATAAGACCTTGAAATATTGTTTATTTTGAGAAATTAAAAAAAAATTCACTGTACAACTTAAGAGTCAAATTTCTTACTTGTTCCTCTTTCTTTCCTGTTCTGATCACCGTCTTGTTTTTCAGTTATCTTGACCATTACTTTAACTTACATCATTTTGAAGCTCATTTATTTATGAATACATAAATATAAATTTGTATACATATATTCCTTCAACCAAGCACACTATCGCCGTTATTTTAAGGTCCATCCATCTTCTTGAAATGTCCTTACTTTTTTGTAGCTCAGATCTGTGCGTCACTCACTCAATCACACATACACACAATTTCCTCCCGAAGGGGTTACGTTTTTTGTGATAATAATGTTCAAAATAAGAATGCAAAGGAAAGTATAAGCCAGCATATTAGAAAAAGCAATATTTCAGTAAATCTTTGCATGAAGATTCTTGAATATCTCCGTTTTTTTGCGGTTGTTTTTTTGCTTTGTTTTGTGCTTTCTATCAATTGTTGCAAAAACAAAACTCTTTTTCTCTAAATCTGCTTTAGTGTGACAAAGAGGACGTGACTATTACCACACCAGCTGATTCATCAGTTCTGTTCATACCTTCTTTATGGTTATGATTGAATCCGAAAGCAGTGCATACTTTGAATAGGTGTCGATAATTAATGCTTTGAACTTCATTAGCCTGGGCATGATTTACATCTGTCAACATTTCCATATCGCTGAAGCGGCAATTAATACAACTGTACGATCATTTTGTTCACTGCTGGTTTTTCTTTTTTTTTAAGGGAGGGGTATACTAATATCTATAGAACTATAGGAAAGAAAATGGCTACCAATAATTGTTAAGTTCTTCTCGTTGATTCAGTTAATGTGATTTTGGCAAAACTATGACTACGTTGCTTTTTTCAGGAAAATTACTGCTGAATACATTCGTTTGAACTAAACTACAATCTACGGACATAATGACAAAGTATCTAATAAACAGAATGTACCAAAACCAAATCTATGAATCAATGCATAATGATACTTATTAGTAGAAGTAGTAGTAGTAGTAGTAGTAGTAGTAGTAGTAGTAGTAGTAGTAGTAGTAGTAGTAGTAGTAGTAGTAGTAGTAGTAGTAGTAGTAGTAGTAGTAGTAGTAGTAGTAGTAGTAGTAGTAGTAGTAGTAGTAGTAGTAGTAGTAGTATGATAATGAATAGAAGAATACGCACAACTTAGCAACTGAGGGACACAATAAATCAAACACAACTAGAAATTATAGAGAAAATACATGAAAACGTTTCGCCTTTATTATTGACAAAGCCAATAATAAAGGCGAAACGTTTTCATGTATTTTCTCTATAATTTTTAGTTGTGTTTGATTTATTGTGTCCCTCAGTTGCTAAGTTGTGCGTATTCTTCTATTTATTATCATATTATTCCTATTTCTTGCGCACGTGAATCTACTGTTAGGTCCTTAGCAACTGAGTAGATGTACTCTTAAGTGTTGTGCTCTTGTTTCCTTTTTGGATACATTTATAATAGTAGTAGTAGTAGTAGTAGTAGTAGTAGTAGTAGTAGTAGTAGTAGTAGTAGTAGTAGTAGTAGTAGTAGTAGTAGTAGTAGTAGTAGTAGTAGTAGTAGTAGTAGTAGTAGTAGTAGTAGTAGTAGTAGTAGTAGTAGTAGTAGTAGTAGTAGTAGTATTTAATAATTTTTTATTAGCTTTTTTATATATATAAGTTAGTGCTAAATGTAAAAAAAAGGAAATAAAGTGTGTGCCAGATAGATTTAAGTGTGATTTTCCAAATTTATCTATTACTAATTGAAATTTCATAGAAATTTGCTCTCTGTTTCCTCTGAATTTTACCTTCATCTGACATACTACCAAATAACGAATGCTCAGTTCAATCCACGTTTTAAATTAGATCTTTGGTCATAGATAGCAAAGCACTCTCCTAGTTGTACGTCTCCTAGGTTCCCAAGGAGGATCCTTTTTGTGAATGGGATCCCAGAGCAGGATACCTGGACTTAGCTGGTCAGATTTTGCTGACAGCGACCCAACCAGGAGGACACAAAACAACATTAGTGCAGAATCAGTCCAAGGACCTTTGAATATAATCCACTTTAGCTACATGTACTTCCCTTCGTTTTTTATTTTGAAGACGGGTTAGCTTTTATATGGGTTCATTATATCTATTACACACAAAAGTAAAAGTCTTTAAAAGAGTGTATTCAATGAATGAGAATTCTGAAAAGTGCCTAAATTAGACCTAGATTTCATGATAAAAAATCAGTTCATTTATTCTGCTTTGAAGAATTTCTTTTAGTTTAGTTCTTATTTTAGGGATGTGCGGTGGTCCTGGGGTTGAACATGGGCTTCTGACGCTAAAGGTCCGAATCCGAGCCGGGGCGATTTCGCTCCCTACTGGTTGGGTCGGTGTCAGTTTAAAGTGACCTGATGAGACAGGACTCATGGCATCCCCGTCCTGTCTAGAATGTGGCAGCACATAAAATTGTCAGACGCCAGTCTTGGGATCCGTCCACAATATAGCCTTTATAGTGCTGATGTTGGACTTTAACCAACTCAACTCAACTCAGTTCTTAGTTTAAACATGTTTCATTTTTCTGTATCTATAGCACCATTTATAGCTCTAAAATTGCATTTATGAAAGTCACCATTTGGTTTGCTATGTGTGTTCTTGTCACTATATATGACGCTGCAGTTTTTATTGCATGGAAATAAGTCTGATTGTCAGATCTTACCATGACTGCATTGGTGATCTTTGGTTTAATGTTATACATCTATATTCTCAGAGATCCTCAAACACATCACAGATACTTCATGACACTGCCGGATGGAGAAATCTAGAGACTTACATGAAGTTAGTTTTAATATTTATTGTTCCTTTTAATTAATGTTTTGAATATAAAACGAATTTACTTAATTTGAAATTTACAATTAAACTCTTATCATATTATAATTGTTGCTGTCATTGCTATTGCTACTAATTTCATAAATTGTTATATGTAAACAGAGTCACTATTGACTATTTCTACAACTAATACCCCTACTGTTAAAAGGTTATTACTAGTGAGGATTTAACACACACATTAAAATTAGTCTATTAAATTTTAGACATGTCCTTGTCGGGTATATAGTGAGATACTGTATGATAGCCTGTGTTGATTTAAGGATTCCAAACAATGTCATACAGTCAAGAATGTGAAGACCAAGGGTTTTTTAGTGTAATACAGAAGTTCGCGTTGTGGTCTTCTTTATGTTCTTGTATTGAGTATTTTTTACTAAGGAATAACTACACTATTATATATCATTGGATTCATAATTGAAATGGCTTTCATTTGGCAGGTACTTTAACTTCATTGCAACATTTGGTAAGCAGTGGGTAGCATTTTATTGAACATAAACATTTTGATGGAGACCACTAATTTCTCACAGTTTTGTATACACAAAGAAGAAAAAAAAACTTTTTTTACCAACTTTATTATGGAATGAAGGCACATCCAAAGACACACAATATATGCAAAAATTAAGTAATTTTGATGGAAAATATATAAAACACAATGGCCAAATTCAACCACACTTGATTTACTGATAATCTTCGTAAAAAACAAAAGCAAACTCACAGGTTGAGATTTTTATGAAAAAAAGCAAGAAGTTTTGAAGTTCATTTTGATTGTGGTTGGTGATGTAACATTATCATACTCCAGCCATCTTCTAGACCATCTACATGTGAGCTATACAATGTATTTACTATCTCTGATCGTTGTCAAATGTCTACTAGATTTATCATCTGGTTATTGTTTAGACTGAACACCGAGTAATTGATTTGGTACACATTGTTAACCCTAAGGTTGCCTTGCAGGTGAACTCAATCAAGCTTCTCAGATTTATGTGCATGTTTGGTGGTGTCCCTGCTACTCCATGAGTTTCTATTGACTTTCAGTCGAAGTTCTCCTTACACTGGAAATTTAGTGTCAGGCCTGTTAGGTTTAGTCCTCACGAGCTAAAAGTCCAGCTTCATAATTACTAGAATGTGAGTTGTTCCTGGGAGCATTTGGAGTTACATCTCTGACAGACACATTCAGTTGAGATTTAGAGTACTTATAAAACCAACTTTACTTGATAGAACAAGTCTAGTTGTGATTTTTATTATTAGTGAGATGAGCATTAACAGTATGTTGTCTAGCACTACCTAACCCTGCCCTGGGCAGGTGGGTAGGTTAGCAGAGTAGGGTAGAGCATCAGTTGAGTTGCAGAGAACTAGAGATTAGATGATAGACTTGAAAACCCATAGATTAAAAGTTAAGTTCAGCATATAAATATTATTTCACTTCTTGTGAAATAAGCGCACACAGTGATTGTAGACACATGTAACCATATGTAATAATGAAAATGTGAGCTCAAAGGATGTCATTTTATTTGAAAGCTTGATGAGTGAGAGAACTGTGCTGTCCAAGATGGTAATGTTATCATATCGTAGCCAACTACAAAAACGTGAATAATATAGAGTAGAGTTAGCTGACAAACACTCGAGTAACCATTACTTACCTATATGATTATCCTCGGACTTAATACTTTTACCCCTCCTGTAGTGTTACAGTGAACCATAAAGTTAAAAACTGGAAGCATGTGAACCCAAAATAATCATTCGATAAAAAAAATTGATGTAATGGGACATCACTGTTGATTCAAACAATGAAAACAGTATTATTTTTAGCATAACTAGCCTGTTGCTAAAAAGAATTATATCAGTAGAAACATCATCTGTATCATTTTCATTACAAATTTAAAAAGTCAGTGATTTTTTAGGTTTCTCAGGCAAAATATTGCGTCTAGTCCAAAACAAGACTTTTCTTAGGAATTCAAGTTGGCGGACGAAAGGACAGAATCTCGTTCTGTTTTTATGATTTTTAGGCACGATAATTAATTGAAAAAAAACCCCATCAAAATGAGTCATGTTTTGGGTTTCATTCAAAAGTTTGATCTTTTATTTTACAATAAATATACAAAATTCAACACACCATATAAAAAAAACAAGGAAGCTACTAAACCTCAAGATAGAGGTAGTGTCATGGTTAAAAAAAACTTTCGACTTCTTCATTGTTGGTCTTCTGAGCGCTAAACTATTCAACTTTTCCTATGCTAAAAGGCATTTACTTATCTTTAAAATTATTAATCCTATACTATCTGGTGATTTATTCATAACTGATAACTGCCCTTGAAACAATAGTATGTTTCCCCAAATCATATATTTTGTTTTTTTTTGTGCATGTATTTTCAGAGGCCTTCAAAGTGTAATTCTGGGTTGTGGAAACAATTTCAATGCATATGTTGACCAGGAACTCTTGGATTTGATATTTGAGGCATTGACGCACACTAATCGCTTTGTTCGAGAAACTGGTTACTACGTCTGTGGTGCTCTGGTTACATGTGGAGCAAAGCCTGGCTGTGAGTTTACACCTAAAAAAAACTTCAGTTGTTTTTTTTAACCAAAACAAATACAAAGACTCTGCTCAGTGGGAGAAATTAAACTAATAGGTTTAGTATTCCTTTTCCTTTGCCTTTATCTCTTGATCATTTCATGAATTAAAACAAATGAGGTACAAAATTGTCAAGCCTTTCTTGAAAATTAAAAGAATTTATATCATGTAAGTCTTATGTCATGGCTTTCTCTCAAAAATTCATTTGTTCAATGTTAATAATTTTACATTTAAAGTTTATCAATGCAAATTGGATATAACATGTGCATTTCGCTTGTTTTCCCTTAGCCGAATCCTACAGTGAGACAATGCTGACAGAGGAGAATTCTATTTACCGACATGGGAAGACATTTTCCGAGTACCTGGGAAAAGGACTAGCAGATAATTGGAGTCAGGTAAGGATTCATAAAAAAAATTATTTTATCCAATTTTACAGGCTTCTTTTAATCAGGAACGGAAGACTGTAAGTTTAATTTGTCAATACGACCAAAATTATGATGTGTAGAGCTCTTTTGATACTTTTTTTTTCAATTATTTTCTTTTTTTTTTTTAAAGTAAACAGCTAGTCCAATGTTGCTCATCATCATACTTTTTATTGGTTCTACATTCTTTAGAGATTCCAAATTATCAATGTTTGCTTGGTTTACATAGGAAGAAGAAAATGGATGACAATCTGATTTGCCCATTCTAGAGGTTTTATTTTAAAAGTTTTCCTGCTACTCCCCTCAACAGAAATGTTTTGATAGAAGACTGGGGGCGATAAAGTAGTTTTTCATTGTTTTTTTATGAATCTGAAGATTCTTTTATTTTTCTTAATTCAAATTTTCTATTGATCATTAAAATATTTAGTTTAGAGATGGTTTGTTTCCTCACCTTAAATTTTTTGTTCTTTATGTTTCAGGTGCGGATGGCAGGATCTGTAGCCACTCGTCAATTTCTCAACAGTTTGCCTTCAGATGAAATTCGTGAAAAGTTCTATCCGTCGCTTATTCCTCAAATGTGTCTGAACAGGTAAGACATCAATGTATGATTACTTAAATGTTAATAACCTACCTCATTCTTCACATTATAGCTGTGCAAGTCTTTGCAATGATATTTAAATTTCCCAAACCATTAGTATTTGAGATCATTATTGTCTTTTAAAAAGAAGTTAAATGAATTTGATGGTCTATATGATTAATACCAAAAAACAATAAAAAAAGACATGACATACAAAATTGCCTATGTAGTAAGATATCTTGTAACAAGCATATAGGCTTTTTAATATATTATTTATTTTACTTGACAGATATTATGTAGCAGAAGGTGTGAGAATCTACTCTCAGGAGACATGGAGACAGATCACTAAAGGAGAAGGAAAGACACTTGTGGAGAACTACATTGATGATGTTGTAAGCCTTAATCAGCTAAAGTGGAGTGCTTCGTTTATAAATCAACCTTTGTTCTTCCATGGACAAAAACATAATAAATCTAAACAAAATAATGTTTAAACTGATAAAGTATTGATCAACAGCTCAGTTTTGTGCAGTAAAAATGTACTCCAAGCATGCATGATCTGAATGGAGAGAGACTTATCCCAAATATTGTTAGAGAAAAAATACCAGAATAAGAGAGACTAAGTAGTAAGTTACCAGCCTGTCTTACACTTCCCAAATTTTCAATATCCTTTTCCTGTACCATAGGCTGGAAATTAAAAAAAACCTCAATGGATTGTTATTCCACCACAACATGCACAACTCTTTAACTCCTTTCTGATACTTTTCCTCCCTTGCCAGATTCTTCCTTTCCTCTCCCCCCTTTCCCCATTTTTTTGAATGGTAGATCTGTTGTTTTTCTTTTAAAGTGAAATTCACCGTGAAATCTTATGATACAAACTGTTCAGTCCCACTAATTGGCGAAAATGATGTTTGTAATTTGATTGACCGGAAAAGTAGGATAATATAACTATGTATACTTTTTATATAAATATATATTTATACTTTTTGGTGGTGCAATCTGAAATGTATTTATTTTTATTGAATTAATTACAAATGTAGGGAAACTGTTGCTTATTGATATATTAGTTTTAAAATGCATAGAAGCCTAAAAAGTGTATAAGAACCTCACTTTATCTATTATTTTCCACAGGTCAGCTTCTATGTGGTATCAACAGAATCAGATAACCATGCAGTGAGAGAGGCAGCATGCGCCTGCATTGCCGAGTTAGGTTCCAAGGTACAGAATCTTCAATTGCTTTTACACTTTTGATCAAATGAAATGCCAAAGAGGGACTTTGAATTTAAACTAGCTCTATCAACCTGAATACAGCCAGTTCTAACAAATAAATGTTTCAATCAAGCTCCAGGCTAATTCAGAAAGAATGAAGAAAACATTTGCTGATTTTGTCACGACAGATTCTGTCTGTCTATTGATATTACTATAACTCATGTGTCTCTTTTTTTTTAAATGTCTTTTTATTTCCTTTTCAGATTGACAAGACTGTAGTGAGGCCTTACGTTTGTAAACTCCTTGAGACACTGCTTATCTGCTTCAATGACGACAGTTGGCCTGTTCGGGATGGTCAGTTAAAGGAGATTTTGTAAATTCAATGCTATCCCTCTAAGGGCTAAAATATTACTTGTATTTTTAATGTACTGTCATTTCACTTGCTGTGTGGCTGTCATCTGTTTATCCTCTTGTGTTGGTTTTGTGTAATTGTTTATTTCTTTATCTTGAGGTTGTGAACTAGCTAAGATGAAGTTAATGAAAACATGCATGGTCTAAGCAATATTTAAAACATTTTATTCGCTGTATTCTTATTCAGTCTTTTGCAATATTTCTTTATGATCTCAAATCAATACATTATTTTTGTGTCTTTTCTACAGCTGCATGTATAGCCTGTGGCCATTTTGTATTATGTTTCCCAGAGGAATCAAGGTATGTTTTGTTTTTTTCTTTTATTATTATATTTTTTGTACTGAATAACATTTTTCAAAACTAGTGTGCAATCAAAATTATATTGACAATGGTAACAAAGAACGTTGGTAGTGTTGGTCAAATTTACTCTACTGGTGATAGAATTTATAGTGACAATGCCATGAGATCGGATTTGTAATTACAGTATCCCCTTCTTATTACTTTCCTCAGTCTTATATATTTTGGTTTCCATGCAAAATATCCTCTTCTCTACCTACCAAACTGACTGATTTCATCTTTAAAAAAAAAAGAAAAAAAGAGACTATGAACAGGTGGAGTAAAAAGTATTTCCCCGTTGTTTTTTTGTTTTGTTTAACATCCTGTTTTTTTTTTGTCCTAGATCGTCTCTTCCTGCTTTGTATCCTTTGTTCTTCAACAACCTTCAAGACAATATACCATCAGTGCGACAGGGTGCAGCTGTTGCAATCTCTAACATTGTCAAAGCATATGGTATGTCTTGTTTGCTGACTTTGGACAAAATTTGGTTATTACATTTTATACATAAAGATACTATAAAAAGCTGACTTAAGGTAGACACTATTACTTTATGAAAATTCCTTATTTTTTTTTAGTTTTGATAGAGTAAAAAGCTAAACAAATTTATAATTGGTCAATGTGTGAATAAAAGATTGTTCAAAAAAACATCAAATAAGAAATACAATGTCAACAAAGATCAAATTGAACAATCAACTGAGATGATAGTGCAGTAAAATTTTGATTCATTATCTCTATTGATAGCAGATTAAGAAAAACTATTTTCTTGTACAGCCGAACTCTGATATAACGGCACAAACCTGACTTTTTACCAAGTGTCGTTTACAGCAGAGCACATAAAAAACATTTATATACTCTATGTACATGCATACATTTAATTACTATGGGGGGGGGGAAGGAATGCAGAAAATGGGACACAATCATAATACATACATTATCATGAGTTGCTTCCCTTGATTAAGTAGTCATCTGGCTTCACAGCCACTATATACTGCAACACAAGGCTCCCCACTTTTCCTTTTTTACCATACTTGCGCAATAGCCTGTAGGCCTAATGTCCTTTAATAAAAAAATTCGATCATTGCTCTTCGTGTGAAGGTCAGTGAATTTATGCCAACACTAGCAGTGCTCTCGCCTGGATTGATTTATGAACTGTTTCTGCTGGATTAGTCTAGATATTTGTTTCATAACTTGCGACTGTCTGTGTGAAAGCTTGGAGGGGATGAGCAGGAGGGGTTTAATGGCTTTAGTTCAAGAACTTCTTGAGTCAGGCACT
>RQTK01000099.1:449822-492206 GCA_003991915.1 Elysia chlorotica
TGGAAGCACATAAATTTGTCAGACTTCCGTCTTGGGACCCGTCCACAATATAGCCTTTATAGTGCTGCTGTGGGACGTTAAACCATTTCTCTTACTTATCTCTTGGGAGGCACGGTGGCCCTGGGGTAGAATATCGGCTTCCACGCAAAAGGTCCGTGTTCGAGCCCTGGCGATTTTGCTCCCTACTGGTTGGGTCGGTGTCAGTTAAATGTGATCTATGGTATCCCCGCCCTGTCTCGTGTGTGGCAGCACATAAAATTGACAGACGTCAGTCTTGGGCCCGTCCACAATATAGCCAATATAGTGCTGATGTTGGATATTAAACCAACTCAGCTTTTACTTATCTCTCTCTCTCTCTCTTGTCATCTTAATTAATATATTGCTACTAATGTGTAACTAAAGTTATTCTCTATATTATGAAAATGTTTTATGGTACAAGTTGAGTTTTAAGTCCCAAAGAAGCATATGACAGTCTTCTTAAAAGAAAATTGAATCATGTAGATGGACTTCCTTGAGCTGTTTAATATGTTAGTTTTCAAACATATTTTAAAAAAGCCAACTCGACTTACCTTAACTTAACTTTGTAATATTTTGTTGTGTCTGAAATAGACTCTCTCTCTCTCTCTCTCTCTCTCTCTCTCTCTCTCTCTCTCTCTCTCTCTCTCTCTCTCTCTCTCTCTTTATTTTTAATGTAGAGCAAATGGACTAACATCTATTGATCTATTGTAGGACAGTGAGATTGCCTTGACGTCAGCTGCAGCCTCGCAGTGTTTGATTGAGCTGTGTCACTACCTGGGCCCTGGCATTGTGAGAGGTCGAGTGGAGCAGTTCAACAGCATGTAGGTTCCACGGGTTGGATTAGTGATTTATACAATCTGAGTTTAAGCATCCTTACAGTAAATACTTTTACCACCACAGCAACATATAAATGATTATTGACCAATGTCGCAGCAAAACAGGCTGGCTTCTTTAACATATCTTTTACCTAAAGTTGTTCACTAAGCAATAAAAAGACCTCTATACATTATTAATGTGTCTACTTTTTTAAAGTAGGTCTTCGGGGTGCATATTTCATAGATTAATTTAATAAAGTAACCAAACATATTTTAAAAAGTTAAATGTACAGAATCTTACCTATAAGAAGCACTATTCATGAAGATAGATGAAATCACCAAGTTAGGGTAAAATTTGCTATCTTTTCTGCTAAAAATGTTTTTTTTCATGATTGAAGTGCCTGGCTTTTTACACAAGACCAAAGCTTAACGCTTCGTTTTCACCTCTGTATGAACGACTTTACTTACCATATAGAGGTGTCTGCTCTTGATGAAATTTTAGGGAACATGTTACTTCATATAGCAATTTCAACCAATTTAACAAGTAACATATTATGAATACATTTAAATTGTGGCATGTCTTAATTTTTATTGCACTCCTATAACTAAATAGATTGAAAATTGGGTTCATTTGATCTTCTGAAAAACCTACATAAACTGCATGCAGCTCTTTTTAAACAAAGAACAGAATGATATAATTTAAATTTGGAAAAGTTATATTATTACATTTTTTTTTTTACATATCCTATCATCTTCAGGTACATGAATCGCTTTGACGCCATTCCAGGTATACCTCATTCCTGATATCTGGTAGCAGTCCCGTCAAACCTCAGGTCTCAGAGAAACCTTGGCTCACGGGCTGCTCAAGTCACCTAAATATGCCCTGCTTTAGTATTTCAAATTTATGGAACATGCTCCACTTGTCTGCTAGTGTCTTTTATGAATTTTTTTTCATTTGTCAGATAATTTGTAGATGTAGTGATATGTAAAGCTATGTTGCAAATTCTCCAAAGCCACTTCTTCCATTTTGTGGATTCCCTAAGTATAAAAAATGCTGCGCACAGGTTTCTGCACTTATAAATAATTAATAAAACTCATGGGTATTCATTCTATTAAATGATAAAAAAGCCAACACATGTGCCATGTATACGGGACTGTTATTAACTTGTTTCTGTAATTTTGTTTCCCAATTTCTTTAGTTCAATGGGTATCTCCTAGTGATTGAGGACCTTTTCAACTTTTATAATATTTTACTTATTCAACTTTGATACAAAATAGCTATTTCTTTGAATGTTTATTTACAGCATTGCCATTTCAATATGCTAAAATTGCATTCGTGACTTTTAACATTTCAATGTCCAACCAGTTCAAAAGGAAAAAATGATATGCAGTAAAGTTGTTTGCCTCTTTACAATGAAAACTTAATATGCCCCAATAATCAACTGGTCATTTTTATAACAATGAGAAGATAAATCTAAAATGTTTAATGTATACTCTTTTTCTGAAAACGATGTATTGTTGGAATTTTGTTTATGGTTTTGTGAATTATGTTGTTTCCACATTCTTAAGTGGTCTTTTGGGAGTATTTCGGTTTTTAAATATTTTCACAGATGTAAATTAGACAGCTATTAATCATAAATTATAGAGCATGAATGAAGAATGATTTCTATTGCTAGTTAGCAATTTTGACTCGGTTTTAGCATAAGCCATTCACTAGCATTTGTCTGTCAAGTTACTTAACCGTATCTAATAGAAAATCAAAATTGCTAGACTTCCCACAAGCTCAGCTTGGCATAAAGCCATTTGAGGATCTCAATAGAAATTTTGTATCTACTTGATGAAATCAGAACATCCCTCAAGCAAAAACTATACTTTTATGCATGTTTTGTGTCTACCTATGTAATTTGAGTAAGCTCTGTATTCATTGTGAAGTCCAAAGTCTTTGAAATTCCCTTTATTTTTGTCATTTTGCTTCATTGAATATAAAATTTGCAAAATGTTAACAACAGTATCCGACTTTTTGTTACATTTTTTCCATAATTTATGTCTAGTTATGTTGAGCCAGTCTTTCTTTCATCAGTCAATCTCATTCCTGAGCCTTCCACTTTTTAAGGCTCAAGAAGATCTTGTTTTTATGGCAGTATAATTGGAGAAAAAAGGCAAATTCTAATGAAATATTTTAATTGTTTCTTTTCAAATAAATTCAAGCATAAATTTAAACGTTTTCAGACTTTTAATACAAATAATGAAATTAGCCCTGCAGTAAGCATATACCTTATTTTTACATACTTCTAAAGAACTACTTCTGCAGGGCTTCTCAAAAGTGAAATCAGTGTCAATATTAAATTTTGTTAAAAGATTCTAAGGATATACTATTTTAGATGATAAGGAGATATATTCTTAACCTTTTCGTCACAGACACTGATCAAGATATAATACACACACACACACACTTTTCAGAAATAGTATTTTAGATAAGTTAGTAACCTGGTATTCCACCTTAAATTCAGAATCAAGGAAAAATCGGGTATAACTCAAAGTACCCAAAGTCACTTTTTTATATTGAAAAACTTGATGAAAATTCAAATTATAAAGAAGGAAAATAATAAAACTGCGTGGAACAAGTGACTAGCAACAGGTCAGAGTTTCGACTGCATTACAGTGTACACAAGTAAAATCAAAGGTAAAAAGAATAAATATCTTAAGATAAATTAAGTTTTGATGACCATTGATATTAGAAATGCACCTGGTGTAACTGTAAGGAAAATAATACATGTATACGCTTAGTAATGCAAACAATTAAAATGATCTCACCCTGGCAACATTCAAATTTATACCAAGAACTTAATGACGGCAAAATAGGTATTTTCACTTAAGATTGGATGGAATGCCCTCAATAAAACAAACAAAAATACAAGGAAAAAAAACAAACTTAAATCGCACATTGCATTATAAAGAATGGTCACGTTTAAGGCTATAATTCTGTATATGAACGAAGCAAGTGTAGATATAATGACTGTCTTCAAACACTTTTCACTAGACCAGAAGTGTCAGCTGAAAGAAATTAGGGAACTTAAAAGCACAAAAAAGTTTTTCTTGTAAAAATAAAAGACCTTATTAATGATGTGAAATAAATACTAACAAACTTTATAAAGTTGGTTGACAGTAAACACTTGCAATTATTTACTAGCATATTTGATAAGGATAAGCATTCTAAACCTCTGTTTTATAGTTCAATGAGTCAAAATGCCGACACGGCCAAGGTAAAAATAATAAATGCATTAAAAAAAAAGGCTCTTACAAGATTGCTAAAATAGTTACACGATACACATGTAGCTATATTGGCAATTACATATTTTTGTATCGATTTCAATTTTTAAAAGTTATCCAAAATATGATACCTTCTTCAAGATTGCTTTTGTGAAAAAATCTTGCTGAATTAAAAAAAGTAATAGATTGTGTTACTGTTAACACATAAATAATCTATCGACTGTCTTAAGGCGGATGATTAAAAAAAGGCTTAATGATAGCAAAAATGGATTAAAAATTTAATTGATCATTTTGAAGCGCATATAACTTGCCTTATTGCTTTATAAAAATCGGACAGAGAACTTAATTATTATGATCTTATTGCTTGATACAACGTTAGCTTTTTTTTTTTCTTACTCCTATTAATTAGTCCTCATGAACGTACAATACAAATTTTTCAAAAGTTCATTCTCTTTCAGCTCAAGTGTTGTAAAACAATATGGAGAAAGGTAGCGTTAGACACACAAACAGAGACAAAGATCTGCTAAAATATCATTAAAAGTATGCGCCATCAAACTTGCTGTAAAGCATTGTTTTAGTTATGTTTTAGGAACATCCTTTTGTTTCATTTATAATTTTTTGCTGACATTGAAATAACAATGCACACATATAATAGAGTTAATTAATGCCAATCATAGAAAAGTAATTTATATTTAAGAATGTGGAAATGATATCATTGTTCACCTGCAAAATCATGATAATCTTAAAGCTCATTTTCAATAAGCAGCACAATAGTTGTGTAGTATGAAGGGTCTTAAAACAAAATGTGTATACATTTATACATTTCTAAAAAGGTGAAATAAAGCCCGAGGTAGGCTTTAAAATTTCTGTAATATTATTAGAAATTGATTGATGCGGACTTAATGTTAGAGCAATAGCATAGTCATTGACAATACAGTCATGTACAAGTACATATACTAGTTTTATACTCCATACACGAAATACACTATACTGATTACAATCGAGTTGTAGCAATGCATTTTATAATGTGATTTGTTTTCTTTTGTGGAATTACTTCATTGAATACGCTATTGATTGGTTCATTAAAAACGCTCATGATTGGTTCTCGGCATAAAAAATAAAGGGTGGGTCTTATGATGTTTTTTTTCTAAAAGACTAGAATAAAGAATATGATGACAGATGTTTTGTCATGCGAAATAGAGAGAGAGAGAGAGAGAGAGAGAGAGAGAGAGAGAGAGAGAGAGAGAGAGAGAGAGAGAGAGAGAGAGAGAGAGAGAGAGAGAGAGAGAGAGAGAGAGAGAGAGGAAAAGAGATAGAGACAGAGATAAAGAGAAATGTGAGAGAGGAAAAAAGAAAGAGAAAAAAAAGAGATAGAGATAGCAGAGAGGAAGGAAGAGAGAGATGCTTTTGGCATTCTACTTATTGCCATGTGACTACGTATGTAGCAATTGATTATGATAAGATATTACTTTACTAATGAGTGTTAGTCCACGTTAAAAATTTGGTTTGGTTAGATCCATGTACAGTGTATTCACATGTTACTAAGCTCACACGCATTCGCACACAGATACACACAGATAAACATACATACACGCACATAATTATACTAATAATTATGACAAAAGAATATAATATGTAAGAGTTTATAATCTACAAAGACTAGTCCCGCTGTACTCTCATAAAGTAAGTAAATAAAAAACAATAACAAACAAGAAAACCAAATCATTTCTTGTCTAACTTGGGTGTCAACATTTTTATTTTACTATTCTAGTCTGGGACCAAAACATTCTAGACTTTTTAGACTCTCAGCCTGTCTCTGTCTGTCTGTCTGTCTGTCTGTCTGTCTGTCTGTCTGTCTGTCTGTCTGTCTGTCTGTCTGTCTGTCTGTCTGTCTGTCTCTCTCCCTCTCTCTCTCTCTCTCTCTCTCTCTCTCTCTCTCTCTCTCTCTCTCTTATTGTTTCTCTCTTTTTCGTTTTGTCTATATCTTCTTGTCTCAAATATTGTACCACTGCCAGTCAAAGAGGTCCCTAAGTTTCAGTCAGACGTGAAACAAACTGAGTACCTCTGTAGGTCATTGACTTCTTTACCAGCGGACTGGTCACTCATAGTTATGATTAGGACCTGCATGTACACGTATAGCTCTCCCCTCCTTGCCTAGGCGACGGCCCTAGCAAAAAGGGTTCAAACGAGGGTGAGTAATTTGGGTGATCGGTCCTGTTGGTATAATAGACGTCGATGCTGCAGATCAACCAAAGAAAGGGAATAAACCACTTCATTGTCTTCCAATTCTGAATAAGCAGTTCATTGTGTTAACAAAAACGAACAGATCGCCATTATTTATACATCCAGATCCATCGATAATGTTATTGAAACCTTTTGTCTATCAGTGCATCAGTCTATATTTTTGAGGATTGGGTCTGCACATCGTGTTCCTAATTAGTTAGAGGTCTATGAATTTATTCAATAATCAGACAAAGCATTTATTATTTCTATATAAAAGAATATAATGATTGTATAACTACTTTATATTTCTATAACATCTTTCAGTTTCAGGGCTTTGCAAACTTATTAATACTATCAAGGACATTTAATTCACGCAGAGATAAAGACGAGTGCACGGCATGGAATCCATTTAGTTTTTAGATTGTAAATAACGTATACCAAAACAAAAAAGGAAAAAAAAAAGCCTCCCCCCCAAATCTCTTAATTAGAAACAAAAAAACATCCTCAACAACAAACAACAGCAAAAAAATCCCAACAACATGAACAAAGTGAAACAATCACATATTATATCTAGATCAACAAATCTCAAATGTGGTCATAGAAAACAATAATGTTGATCCATACTTACGATATTCTCTTCAAACTTGTTTTAAAAACTAGTAATCTTTTGTTACCTAAAAATTAATTTGTATACCAGCTATCCAGTAATAAAAAAAAATAAAAAAATAAAAAAAAACATCTAAGATATAAGAGACTGTGTCGGAGGCTGTAGACGTTCCACTCCCTTCACATTGCATTGGACTTGAACTTAATAAGGAGAGCTGGTGAAGCTTTGATTTATCTTTTCAACAACGCGACATGGCTCATGCGGTTGGTTGCATTTTCTCTGTCTTTATTTTGACAGCAGCCTGGACCAACGGTAACACAGGTAATGTAAATGTAGAAATGATGGTAATGATGATGAAAGTGATATGAATTAAAAAAAATGACAATGATGATGATAATGCAAATTATATAAATGCTTCTGTATCAACAATATAAAAATAGAAACACACACAGACCCACAAAATAAAAAAAGACCCAACAGAGCGTTGGTTGATCAACAGGTATTTGATCATCAATTTTTCTATTGTAAAATTCCTGAAAGACATGCATCAAACTCTTAGATATTTCTCATATATTTTCAAAATGGACAACAATTTCTGCAACTACAACAGCAAATGCTGAAACTACAACATCAAAAGATGTTATGACCACGACTACTGCTGTTCCTACTACAACCAAGTTACCCGTGAGTATAGATTCTATGATTCTGTTGAAAATAGGCTCATATTAATAGATAAATTTATAATGCTTTGATTTTTGTACTACCCTTACTTTTTTGTTTAGTTTCGTAATTTTGCTCAATAAAGCACAGCGCCTCTGGCATTTGTTACGTTGATGTTTATGCACCAATCAGTCTCTGAGCTAACATAGGATTTTCTCCCCTCTTCGACAAGTTTAAAATTTAATTACTTGGGTACCGGGTACTCATGTGTTGCAGGATACCTGTAGGCCAGAGTTTGCCGCAGAGAAAGACCACACGATGTGCTTGCCGGATAGCCCCAAACTCATCAGCTATGGTGTGTCCGACGCTGAGAAGCAGATAATCGTGGACTACCACAACAAAGTGAGAAGAGAAGTCTCAACCAATGGCACTGACATCACAGCCGTTGTAAGTCAGACCGTCGAAAGCTTAGATTGTGACACTTGTCATAATATGATAAAATGACACAAATCTTAAATATTTTTTCCATTTTCTAAGTCAAACAAAATAAATTTTCGAGTCATCAAATACACATCTTTGACTTTATACTTCCGTTATCGATCTCCCTCACTAGTTCACACACTCTCTCTCTCTCTCTCTCTCTCTCTCTCACACACACACACACAATATACATATATAGGTTTTAAAAGCCTTTAATTTTGTTTTACCTTTACGTTAGGTTTGGGATGACAACGTCGCTGAAGTGGCGGAGAAACTGAGCAGGCAGTGCCGGGTCTATCACGACGAAAACAGAAATGTTCCGTGTAAGTGACACTCACAGCATGCCTTAACAAACTGAAACATCCAATTAGACTTCCTTAGCTCTTAGATAGGTCTCTCGTCCCCTAGGTTTCTCAAAGAATTATTGGTGATCACAGCGAATTTGCCAGTAAAAACAATTTTGGGGACACCTTGATCACGCCTGGAAGGTCGAAGCAGACTTGGCGGCGTAGCACCGATGTATAGATCAAAGCCGTCGTATCTACGGGGGCTGCTACGTCCCTATGTTCCACAGGGAATCAAGATGCTTTAACTAAGCTAAAACTGAACACGCCTAGAGGGACACCGAGACCGTCGAAACTATTTGATGACGCTTTATGTAAAAAAAAAATGGTTTATGGAAGCAAATCTGTCTCATTAATTTAATTATCTTCTCGGTCTTAGCGAAGTTCCTACAACCAATAGGAAAAAACGTTGCGATCAGAGCGGGACTCGAACTCGGACTTTTTGCTTCGGAAGCCGACACCTTAAGCCCAGCACTTCCAGGCTCCCGTTTTTTAAAGTGGATGTCACAGGCACCTTCTTTTACGCACATTAGACCATACATTTAGCGGCTTCTTTTAAATGTATGAAAAGTAAATTGCGAATGGCCCTGCAACCAGGGCCTCACTGATTTTCAAATTCAAATTTATCTTGTACTAAAGACTAGATTCTGTCCTGAAAAACAAGAAAAAAGACAACGGCGCGGTCGCCCCTTTATTACGAGACGTTTATTATTATTTATTGTCCTATTTTATTTTATTCTTACATTGAAAAAGAAATGAAAAACCAGAACAAAACTGTGTAGATATAAAGATATCAGCATGCTTTTAAAAAAAAGGGTAATCTCAATTTTTCTCCCGCAAAGCAACGGTTATTGATATTTATGATATACATATCCAATCTTGCATCAGTGAAATAAAATTGACTGATTTAGACTCTTCTAAAAAAAAACGAGGGCACATAATTTTCATATTGGCGTAAAATGATATACTATATAAAGAGATAGAGATATAAAGAAAGAAAGAGAGAGAGAGAGAGAGAGAGAGAGAGAGAGAGAGAGAGAGAGAGAGAGAGAGAGAGAGAGAGAGCAAAGTAATCCAAAACACACGCTTTTATCACCACAGCATATGGCATCTACATTGGTCAAAACGTTGCGGCCGGGTACTCCGACTGGGTCGGGGCAATGGGCGGTTGGTTTGGTGAGAGCACACTGTACAAGTACGGGGAGGACCCCGAGAAATATATAGGACCTAACGGCTGGGCCGCCGTCGGGCACTACACTCAGGTGAGTCAACGTGCGCGAAAGTGTGTTTAAGTTAATATTAAGTTATCATCATCATCATCATCATCATCATCATCATCATCATCATCATCATCATCATCATCATCATCATCATCATCATCATCATCATCATCATCATCATCACATATAATCATCATCGTAATAATAATTGTAATTAACCTATCTTTTATCTTCATACTTATCCATTTCTTACTCATCATCGAAATATTTAATTTCATTGTATGGCTATTTTAGAATGAATAACTTGTCACTTGTTACAATAGTTGACTAGTGGATTTCATTGAGTTTTTTACTGACTAGTCAATTTATGCTACACCGCATTTAGATTTAATTTTTTTTTAAAGCAATAAAACAAACACACACAAAAAACGACGCTGCGGATCACCTGGATAGATAATATGTATCAATTTAAATATCTATCCAGATGATAGCGAGGGGCGTGCGAAGGATTGGTTGTGGTTACGCATACTGCAAAAGTCCTGGGTGGACGCGTATCTACACCTGCAACTACGCCAAAGGGTAAGCTCCACAAAGTTAGGTTCGCTTCAATTTCATCACTCCCAAAAGACCATCACCAGGCAACACAGTAATATAATCGCACAGTATATAAAATCGATGAAGTTTAATTGAAATCCCATTAATAATGATGATGATTATTGTGATGATGATGATGATGTTGATGATGATGATGATGATTATGAGGAGGGTGATGATGATATTGATGATCGTAATGGTGGTAGTACAGGTGTTGTTGCTGGTGGTGTCGATAATGATGGTGGTATTGATGATGAGCGTTGGTCTGCCAACAGGGAGGTCTGCGTTCAAAACATGCGATCGATGTTTGTCCAATTTGTTCCCCACTATATAGGTCGAGGTTAATGTAATATGACCGGCTGATACAGTAGTCAAGGTCTCCAGCCACATTTTATATTGGGCAGCAAGTATAATTGTCATATATTAGTCGTGGGGCCCGTCCACAATGTAGCATATACGGTGCTGACTTTGTTCGTTAAGTATTTTACCAATCAACTATTGAACTGACTGTACACTTGGAAGTTTATGCAAGAAGCAAGAAGATCGCCAAGAACTAGGTAGCGTTTAAGTCGAGTTCATATTTTTACCGAGGCAAACAGTTACTTTCGAAATGAAGGATGCAAAGCTATAATCTGTAACAAGTCCTTTCTATGTCCTAAATGCATACTTACAAAAATCGATATCATCCTTGATAATGGCGCTTTAAACAACCGGATTTTTTTTACTACTGATCCAACGTTTAGAACATAATACAGAGCTAATCCATTTCCTCGTTTGTCTCTGTGTAGACAAGGTGGTGTAAGGTGGCCCTACACAGAAGGCGACAAGTGCGCGGCTTGCCCCGACCATTGTAACAATGGTCTTTGTGGTAATATTTTTTAACGCATTTAATTGTGAGTTAAATATAATTACGAATTCTATTGGTTTGAAATAAATGCACTGATATTTGTCTTGTACCCTAGTGTGAAAGTAAAAATAACAGATGTTTTTCCCACAGCTTGAAGACTGACAGGCAAATTAAAAGGCTGACAAAAAATCTTTTATCTATTAAAACAACAACAACAACAACAACAACAACAACAACAACAACAACAACAACAACAACAACAACAACAACAACAACAACAACAACAACAACAACAACAACCAAACAAAACTGCATTTAATCTCAATTCATTCTATCTTTCATTTTTGTAAACATGGATCTCTTTAATTACCCAACACTAACAAGGTATTACAATTATATTATTTAAAATAGCACACGTGTCATATTAGTGATATTAAGTACAATTAAATGAATAATGAAAGTGATGTTATCATCACTGACGCATTACTTGATGTATCATGTCTCTGTGTAGATTGTGATGGGTTGCTGTGTTTGAATGGTGGTAATCTCGATCTCAAGACATGCACCTGCAAATGCCAGAGTATCTACACCGGGACAAATTGCAGTGAACGTAAGTATAAAGTTAATGGCTCGAAGTTCAAGGCATACGTCTTCAGTAAGCTGAATAAAGCTTACATTAAATCAGTAAATGCAACGCGTGCATCACTATCTTTAAATGTAAACCTCAAAGAAATATGGCTTTAAAAATACATTAAACACTATTTATATCTTAGTACATGACACATAAAACCAATACTGATTTTTTAAATGTTGAAAAAGCATAATTGAAGGTTTTTTTTTTACGGTTTTTCTTTGTTAAAGGGTGAAGGAGAAATACGGTAAAATTAATGTGTGAACATACTTATGCACAACATGTAGGAAAGTACTAACATACATAATTATTTCATTGGAGACAACATTTTATATATTCCTCTCTTTTTTTTTTTAACTTGTTGCCAACATAAGCATTGCCAATGCAGCATTTCATTGTCAAACCTATCAATTTCCTCTTATCTTTGGGTTGTAGTGGTTTGCCCAGAGTCGGACGTCTGGTACTGCGACAATAAAGATAGTTGCGAAAAGTACTGGAACATTCCCTTCGAATGCCCGTATATGTGTGGGAAATGTAAATGTGAGTAGTCAAGCTAGATTGGTACTTCCCTTTTGCTTTGGTTACTTCTTATGTTTTAAGTAGAAGAAAATACCTTAAATATTATTTTAATCACGAAGGTAATCAATCATATAAAACATGTAACTTTTTATAAAATTGAGAGTACATGAAATAAGATAAGCATAAAAAAGAACAGCAATAAATTCACCCTTTTTTAAATGACTAAGGACTATTCGGCGCTACATTATACTTGAGTGGAATCTAAACTTTATGACAGGAATGAAGCAATTTAAACCTTAGCCTTTATAATTTTTTTCATTTAAATGTATTTTGTTCAAGTATCATTCTCACCTTCGCAGTCAATGGTACAACGACAACCACAACATCAACCACACCGCCCCCTCCGTTTACATCCTATCATAACTGCACATTCAAGGGTCACCGCGCCAAGCCAGGTAAGAATCTACCATTGCATAATAATGCATTATAAACATAGCTTACTATTATTAAGTACTCCATGATTATAAATCATCTTCAGTTGGAATTTGACTAAGGTCCTTTTTTAAATTGATAATTCCCTCCCGTACCCTCAATAGTTTGAGCACCTGTTGCTTCCGTCCCTCTTATCTCAAACTATCATACATATTGAGGCCCCTGTTATATATTGTATATGTTATATATAAATTTGAACAGCCTATAATTGTCAATTTGACTCCTTGGAAAATATTGTCCAGCTTTGGAGATGCTATGTGTGATTCACGGTAATGTCTAAGTTTGTGTGCTGTCTACTCTGTTGATGTCTTAAATGTACCTCTATTTATCTCCCTTTGTCATCTATCTGATAACTGCCATGTTAAACCGTCTACCACCGCCTCTTAAATCCCTACCTATCACTAACCTTGTTCTCATAAAATTGTCACAATTTCTGTTTTTACAGTAAAAAAAAAATAAAAACAACTGTACATTTATCTGAAATACAAAATAAAGACAGTAGGTTAAATGGCACAAGTGGTAGAGTGTCGTTCTCCCAATCTAGTGGTCCCTGGTTCAAAATCAAAGATCAATCAAAAATGTTTTGGTCCAGTTTCGCCCCCGACTGGTTGGGTCGGTGTCAGGATAATGTAGCATGGAGTACAGGAGTTATGATATCGTGGCACTGTTCTCTCCATGTTAGCACGTAAACTGTCAGATATTAGTCTTGGGATCCGACCACAATATAGCCTTTATTGTACTGACGTTGGACTCTAAGCAATCAGCTCAACTCAACCGAAATTATAAACTGAAAGATCTACCTTTACTATCTAAAAATAAATATATGTTAGACTGAACCACGAAAAACAACCAATAACAAAACTCTTCTGTCCCCACAGAGGAATGTAAAGGTTACGGCGACAAAGGCAGCGACAGTAATTACTGTGAATCTAGAAAAACTACCGGCGGCTGGGACTGCGACGACTGTCTGAAATATTCCAATATAAAGACAGACTACTGTCCAGTGATGTGTGGCTATTGTGACCGTGAGTACAGTGATATTGAATAAAAACGAATTGTTACCAAATTTTATATTGAGAACACGCATATATATGTAAAGGTATAAGGTGCATAGTTTATTATATACTCTATTTTCTTTCTCCCCTATCTACCTTAAAAATGCGACGTATTTATATAAAGAGGACGAAATTTGTCTATGAAATAAACATCTAAACTGGTATAAAAGAACTAAAAAAATTAATTCTTTTTTTTTTCAAAGCTTCAAATAAGAACAAGCTCTTCTGAGGGAAGGATCAACCATGTGAACCACATATTAAAAAAATTTAGAAGCAAATAAAAACAGGCTATAAAAGTCAGTCCAACATAATATGTAAACGTGCACGACAAAAGATCTTTCCCTTTCCATCCGCGTTCACGATTGCTATTTTCCTTAATCCATACTAAAAAGTTCGACGCGCATGAAAAAAAAACAACCTACCCTATTCACGTTCCACCAAATTACAATACTGAAGTTTCCGGAAACTCGCCGCCATATGGCACTAGACAAGCACATTTTTTTCCGGAATGAAAATGGGCGCTCTTTGTACAATTCCGAAGGCTTGTTTGTGCGTCTGCGAACTTCAAATCCTGTGATGTAGAGTGTCACCTCTTTTTATGTCAACCAGCTCCGTGTGGCATGATTTGTCAGAATGGTGGGACTCTAGACCCTGACAACTGCAAGTGTCACTGTAGGAGCGGCTACGGGGGTAATCTTTGCCAGGACGGTGAGTTTTTCCATAGACTTAAGCATCCCTCACCGGTATTTCTTCAAGCACAGTTCCCACAAACTCGTGTCCCAACACATTCTTATAAGACTTAGTATTATTCAGCTTTAACTTTCATTACTGTGACAATAAGAATGGAAAAAAAATAATAATAATTATAGTTTTTCCGGACATGGTCATAGAATCATAAAATATGACCATAATTATAGTTACACCGAGATTGTCACAGAGGTATACAGACTTGATCATAAAGTTATACAGGCATGAACATAGATGTATGCAGGCATGTTCATACAGTTATAGAGGCATGAACATAGAGTTATACAGGCATACACATAGAGTTATACAGGCATAAACATAGAGTTATACAGGCATAAACATAGAGTTATACAGGCATTGTCATACATTTATACAGGCAAGGTTATACATTTATACAGGCATGGTTATAGAATTATACAGGCATGGTCATAGAATTATACAGGCATGGTCATACAGTTATACAGGCATGTTTATAGAGTTATACAGGCATGGTCTTAGAATTATACAGACATGGTCATACATTTATACAGGCATGGTTATAGATACAGGCATGGTCATAGAATTATACAGGCATGATCATAGAGTTATACAGGCATGATCATAAAGTTATACATGTACAGCAAAAGCATTATTTTCTAATCAACGAATTAAAATGCTAAAAACATGATTGTTCTTTTTTGTTGTTTTGAATTGTTTTTCCCCCTAGATCAAACAAAAACAACGCCTAAAGCACCTACCACACCGCCGACAACACCTTCACCAGACAATTCATCCATCTGTCCCTTTAATGGACAGAAGCAAACTCCAGGTAATTGTTTTTTGTTTAGCATTACTTTATCTTTGTAATCCAGGTTTGACAAATTGTTGTATTTTAATGATTCGGCACACTTACATATTACTCTTTTCGGTACTTTGTCGTTATCCATGGCTCTTTATAATATTAATTCTTGATTTATATTTCCTCTTTTTATTTCATTCAGTCTCCTCCTATCTTTTTCTCTTTCTTCTTTCTCCTCTTTCTATTGTCTTTTTTAGAAATGAAATCCTTTTCTGATTCTGCAATCGTTTTTATCATTTCCGTTTCTCGTTGTTTTATTCTCTTTTATATCTTTGTCACCGCACTAATTGACATTTCTGCCTATTCTATCTCTCTGTCTTCTCTGCCTCTCTCTCCCCTCTCTCTCTCTCTCTCTCTCTCTCTCTCTCTCTGTATCTCTCTTATCTCAATTTCGGTCGCTGATTTGACATGGGTGAAGGGCAGCCATCGTAGATCGCCGACTATTGAATTTTACGTCTCAGATTTCGCCCGGCGGCAGTGAAAGCGGACGTAATGATTTTGGTTGGACTTTATATTTAATTCAAGCGAGAAGTATATCCATCTGAATGCATTAGTTTCAAAAGAAAAATGGACGGGGTTTTTTAATGTATATATCGTTGGGGAATCCTCTTTTTTATCCTTAACATCTTGGCATTTAAACATGTCCCATGTCTCATGTAACTCACTGTCCTACGCTCCAACTAGCGAGTGACAAGTGGCGATTGGCGACTAACCAGCTCCGTTCGAAAAAAAAAACCTAAATATTAAGTGTTGACACTTGGCGGCTTTTGCCACAGCTCAGGTCTGAAATTCGATTGGTGGTTATTTTAGCCAACAGGCTGCAATGTTTCTAATTGTTTCCGTGCCTTGGTGCAGCAAATATCACTTGGCTGTATGGTCAAATTGGACCCGCCGCCTGAACGCACCACAATATGGAAATAGATCTGCGGTCTAAAAGCCCCAATGGTGAAAATAGACACACCAAAATGATGTTTACAATTGACAAGATTTGAGGATGAGCTGAAAACGTTTTTTTTTACGAATAGTACGCCAAACATTGTCAAGTTTTCCCTCTAGAAGGCGTTAAACGATTGATTATTTTAACTAACCACGTAATGTATTATTTGCTTGTAAAATTAGGATAAAACTTAAAATGTTTTATTAATTTAAGTGAAGGCAATAAAAATTGTTCTACAAGGAGTGAACAACAAAAAAGGGTTACCATTAGCATTATAAAAAGAACAACAACTAACGTCTCATTTGATATTGTTGAAAGTTGTACATAATATGGTAAGAGGTATCAGTTGTATACTACTTAGGGGATGAGCAGGCGCAGGTGACAAGCCATTGGAAAATGGGCAGGTAACTGTTCCATCCCACGATCGTGCAAATAATTTCGTTATAAAAAGTAACTGTTCCATCTGTCTAACAAGACTTAGTATAATTTATTATGAACCAAACAAAACTTTGGAGTTTCCCGCTTGTTCCAGACCTCTCAACTCTGACCACGACTCCTGAACCCACTACAACAACAGCTGTTCCTTTTTCGGGCATCTGTCCATTCACGGGGCAAAAGCAAACTCCAGGTAAGCTCTCACAATCAGTTCCAAGAATTAAAAGTTTGTTTTTCTTCTAAAATCTTCAAATATCACGCAAAACGCAGCTGTCCGTCGCATACTTCCCTATGGGACTTTCCCGGTAGCCCACAAGTCTTTCTTTTTATAACACCTCTCCACTGCATTTTTGTTACATTTAAAGTGCTGATACTTGTATCTTTAAAATGTATTTGTATAATTATGCTAAACTCACCCGCCTAGTATTTCAATTATTTGCTCCCAACATCTTTTATTGAATAAAGACTACGACCTCAGTGTATCAAACCGAAATTTTTACAATGTGTATTCTTTCAAGCAAAAATTTGTTTCTAAATTATTTTTAACATTAAAAATTAAAATAAAGAGAACGGAAGCAGGACTAATTGTATCGATATTTTCTTCTTTTATAAGCTTAATGTTCTGCTAAAGTAATCTGGGCTTTGGAGTTTCAAAAGTTTGAAATATTTCAATATTGGTGCTGAGTTAAAAAAAACATTTTGTGATCCGTTTTCTCTATGATATTATTCAGAGCTATGTAAAGGTTACGGCGACAGGGGCAGCGATAGCAATCATTGCAAATCAAGACAAATCACCGGCGGCTGGGACTGCGACGACTGTAGAAATTACTACAATATAAAGACCGACTACTGTCCAGTGATGTGTGGCTATTGCGACCGTAAGTACTTTTGGGATATCGTGCGCATCCAATTTACATGGTGGTTAAACAGTTCTTTTTTTACACTGTAAGACGTTTTGAAAAAAAAAAAAAGCGTATGCAGGAAAAGGGTCAATATTCTCAAGATTCACTAAAAAGTGACGACTTTACACATTTTGTTCTTATAGAAGAAGCTATGCAAGTAGAGAAGTGCATAAACGGTGTAACTAAATCTTTATAGAATCATGGTTAACTTTGGATGCAGAGAAAGTTTTGTTAATCCTCCTTTATTTGTTTCTGTTCCAGCTCCATGTGGCATGATCTGCCAGAACAAAGGAAATCTCGACCCTGACACCTGCAAGTGCACCTGTACTGCAGGCTTCATGAACGCATTGATGTAACTGCCAAAGTTTCGCTTTCCTTAAAAATTAGCAATAATAGATGATAATATTCATATATTATATGCTACAATCTCCAAGGGATACATATCATTGGATTCTCTTTAATATTGGTGGACCAGATTATCTTGATTCATTTTAAACTTAAAATTTGATATTTTCTGGAAATTGTCATCACTATTCTTACTACAACTATATATATCTACATTTATACAGCTACAAGCAATGTAGGATTTTGAGGAATTTTGTTTGTTTGTTAAATACCTAATGATTATATTTTTCATATTTTTCAATTATTTTCCCATATGATGTGTGTGGCTGGAGAGAGTACCCATCAGTCATTATATAATTATATACTATTTAGCAAATGCACATCTTGGTACACACCTTTACGCTTGACTAACAGCTTTGGCAATATTTTTTTCATTTGTATTTTATATGTTAGCGGTTAACACTGTAGTTTTTGTGTTTTTTGTTTTTCTTTTTACTTACAAATGATATTTTAAAACGATGCACGTACAATCTGATTCAAAACGCATAGCCACATGTTGGGAAATAAAGTGCAAGAATAAAGGAGTTTTAAACGGCAAACTAGGTGATAACTGGTATATAACATTTTGACTGAAAACTATCGCTTCATTTTTTTATAGTCTTGTAGTATGGTTTGTTAGAGTAATGAATGTGCAATATATGTTTGCTGGCAAAGTTTGTATGTGATGCATTTTTGTTTGTTTTTACAAAGACAGTATATAAATAATCGAAACTGCAATGGACATAATTATGTTGCAGGCACTGTCATAATTTTTATATTTGTTCAACAATCTATGTTCTTGATATGACTAGTTTTATCATCGTTTTGCTGTTTAGATAATACATTTTTATTCTCCTCTCCAGTTATTTTGTTTTAAAAAGTAACTGTTCCATCTGTCTAACAAGACTTAGTATAATTTATTATGAACCAAACAAAACTTTGGAGTTTCCCGCTTGTTCCAGACCTCTCAACTCTGACCACGACTCCTGAACCCACTACAACAACAGCTGCTCCGTTTTCGGGCATCTGTCCATTCACGGGGCAAAAGCAAACTCCAGGTAGGCTCTCACAATCAGTTCCAAGAATTAAAAGTTTTTTTCTTCTTCTAAAATCTTCAAATATCACGCAAAACGCCTGTGCCCTTTGCATATTTCCCTATATTTTCCTTTGGGACTTTCCTGGTAGCCCACAAGTCTCTCTTTTTATTACACCTCTCCACTGCATTTTTGTTACATTTCAAGTGCTTATACATGTATCTTTAAAATGTATTTGTATAATTATGCTAAACTCTCCCGCCTAGTATTTCAATTGTTTGCTCCCAACCTCTTTTATTGAATCGAGCCTACGACCTCAGTGTATCGATCCGTCATTTTTACAATGTGTATTCTTTCAAGCTAAAATTTGTTTCTTAATTATTTTTAACATTTCATTATGAGAACGGAAGCAGGACTAATTGTATCGATATTTTCTTCTTTTATAAGCTTAATGTTCTGCGAAAATAATCTGGGCCTTAGGGGTTTCAAAAGTTTCAAATATTTCAATATTGGTGCTGAGTTAAAAAAAAGACAGTTTGTGATCCGTTTTCTCTATGATATTATTCAGAGCTATGTAAAGGTTACGGCGACAGGGGCAGCGATAGCAATCATTGCAAATCAAGACAAATCACCGGCGGCTGGGACTGCGACGACTGTAGAAACTACTACAATATAAAGACAGACTACTGTCCAGTGATGTGTGGCTATTGCGACCGTAAGTATAAGATAAGATACAATCTTTATTTGTCCCTATGAGGGAAAATATTTGGTATAACGTGCGCATTCAATTTATATAGTGGTTGAACAGTTCTCTCTATTCGAAAAATAAAAACATATGCATAGAAAGGGTCAATAATCTCAAAATTCCGTAAAAATTGACGACTTTACAAATTATAAAAGTAGCTATAAAAATAGAGAAGTGCATAAACGCTGTAACTAAATCTTTAAACAATCATGGTTAACTTTGGTAAAGCTCCTTTATTTGTTTCTGTTCCAGCTCCATGTGGCATGATCTGCCAGAACAAAGGAAATCTCGACCCTGACACCTGCAAGTGCACCTGTACTGCAGGCTTCACGGGGCATCTCTGCGAGACAGGTCGGTCTTACTGGAAATTTATTTCTTTTGCCTTTTTAACCTTAGTACCAAACAGTTTAACATGACCGTGTCATTCTTTCACTTTTTTTTCCACACCCAGAAGTATCGAAAATAAGAAAGGCTTACAAAGAAATATGGAAGAGTTTTAGAAACCAGAAAACAGAAAAATCGAGTCAAAGTATTTGTGATTGGAATCATGTCGTTAGCCTTTGATTTCCATACCATCCTTCAGTATCAAACGGATGATAAGTATGAGGTTGGCAATGTAATTAAAATAATTTAATCTTTGACACACTGTTGTTTTTTTTCTCTTTGAAATTTTTATATGAAATTCAGATGCGATAAATTTCCTTGTGCACCTAAGGTGTTTTAAGTTTCACTTTAAAATTAATTAAATTCATCCTATGAATACATTCCTCAGTCTGATCTTCTTAGGCATTACTTTCTTGATGCACAGTGTTTAAAATAAAATAACAAATGTCCACATGAAGATATAGCCTAACTCAAGTGCTCTCGGAACCTGCTTATAATATTTTCACAATGAGTTCACAGCAACGCTTCACGAGATTGTCACACACACATATAGTTGTTTCCTTAGCACCCCTCAGGTGAAAGAGGCTTCATAATAGTATGGACTAAAGAAACATTGTAAAGTATGATGAGGACATGATTGAAACAGTGTTGAGCCTGAAAGATAGCGGATTTGTCTTGTCAGCCACGCAAAGTTTGATATCATTTCCAATTTTTTAATTTACTTTCATCTTTCTTTTTTCAGCTGTGTAACGGCGTGGGATACAGAATACGTGCAGTGAATAGATTTTCCTTGCACACAAAAAAAACAACAACCTTAATCTTCTATGCGTTTGCAGATTAAAAATTTAGTGGTCCTAATCTTGACTAACATTGAATTTGTTACTATAAATTGTCTTTCTCATGTTCTGTACCTATTTATCAACTCATGTTTGTATATGTATGTGTGTGTAAATAATGTCTGTATTTTGCCTGAAAGTCAGTTATCTTAATATCTATGTATTCTTGTTTTTCTCGTTTTTCTCTTTATATCTCTCCCTCTCTCTCTATCTTTCTGTCCGTCTCTCACTCTTGATCTCTCCCCCCACCCCTTCTCTCTCTCTCTCTCTCTCTCTCTCTCTCTCTCTCTCTCTCTCTCTCTCTCTCTCTCTCTCTCTCTCTCTCTCTCTCTCTCTCTCTCTCTCTCTCTCTCCCTCTCTCTCTGTTGCACGACAAATCTTGGTACCCCTCCGCGAGATAGCCAAGTTTATAACAACGTTAACTGGTCACCCTAATGTTAAAGATCGTTGTTTTTTTTATAACACAGCATTTCGAAGTGTAATTTTCAAGGCTTTATCACCGTAAAATCATGAGACAAGACAATACGTCAAGCGTCTACACGTCTTGTGCTCTGGTGCAAACATAAACAGCAAACATTGAAACGGCAAACTATATTATGCTTATTCTGGCCAGTCTTTTTTTTTTATTGATAAAATGTCTTTAGCGAATAGCGCCACGATCTGTTTATTGTTTTTTTTTTATTTTTATGAGCCCATTTCTTTATGTCGCATGCCCTTTTACGCTAAACCAGATCTAAACCCTACCTGGGCCGCCTTGAGCAATCATTCGGCACTAGTACCTATATTCCATTCAGCATATTCTTTTACTGAGAAAATGAAGCCTAACAGTATCACCGCTATAAAATTTCTCGCAAAAAAAAAATTGTGCTGAATATGCCGTAATTTGGTATCAGCAATATTTAAGAGGATGTTTTATTTTAGGTATTTATTTATGGGAAGACAGCAACATCATCAAATATGAACCATTTCAACTTTTTATTGAAAATTCAAAAAAGGAAGTTTACATAAGTAATTTCTTTGATTTTATCAAAATAAAGAAAAGCATACTGATTAATTGTGGAGGATTTATGATAATCCTTTCCAATTATTGGAATCTGTGATCTAAAAAAAAACAAAACAAAAAAAAAAACAACTAAAACAACAACAACTAATTACTTAATATTTATGTAAAAAAAAAAGACACACAATTAATGCTACATTAATTGTTATAATGGAAAAATATATCAATCTATTTCAAAATGTACAGTACTGTACTCTATAACACATTCTGCTTTCGAAAAACGTTAGCCCTCCGATCTCCGTACCTTCTACCTTTAACACATATCTAGCTTGAACGAGGCTGCCCACGGTAAGGATGTTTTGGTGGCATCACTCATTGTATTTGAAGAAGCCTCGAGTAAGGTTAAAGGGGCTAAACTATTTGCATTACTTTCGATTCATTTTAACAATTCAAAAGATTTGAAGAAATCAACGTGCTGAGAAAAAATAGTTTCACTAAAACTGAGTTACTCAATCTAGACTTCAAACCTGAACAATCAGTTTCAAGGTTTCACCACAGAGTGAGAATCAGTGAGACATGATTTTGCAATTGTGGGTCGGGCTAAGTAAGGCTAATTAAGGCGATTGCTTCCTTCTTTAACCGTTATTGATAGCTTTGTCTGAAGATAAGTTGACTACCTTAATTCTGATGAACAGATAAAGTGAGCACGCGCCACGCTAGCTCTCCATACCAATACTACTGTGAGATCTTTTTGTGTAACGTCTCAATAAATCTATAGTCTCTGATTTCACCAGTGGTCACGAGAAAATTGAATACCTGCTTTCATGTTCAGAGCCAGTCACAGTCCGTGATAATGTAGTAAACATATTATCAGAGGATGTAGCACAGTTTGAAGTTATTCCCATCTAAAAGCTTCTTATCATTTCTGTTATGTAAAACAGTGCGTGCATGCAATATATATCCCCCCCCCTATCCCCCCCTATCTCTCTCTCCCCCTCTCTCTCTCTCTCTCTCTCTCTCTCTCTCTCTCTCTCTCTCTCTCTCTCTCTCTCTCTCTCTTCCACACATACTTTTTCTCAGCCTACCTCTTTCTCTATATCTATTTCTCTCTAATATTTTTCCGTTTTTATTTCCATCCCTTTCCAATTCATTAGTCACACAATAAAATCTGTTTAATTATTTTTTTTTATTTAATGCTATGACAAAAAATATGACTATAACAAAACTGCAATGAAGAGTAAAAAAGCAATATTGAAACATTTCATAATAAAACCATTGCTAAATTAACAGTATATAACGCTTGCTACAAACATTATAAAATCGGCAAGCAAAGCTTAAAACAAGTATATCACGAGAAAGGTAACAAGTTAAAACAATATGGATATAATGAGCAACAATGTTTGGCCATCCGCATCGACTTTTGTGAACACGGAAATGTACCCTCAACAATTCAAATCAAATCCAGAAGTAAAGACTGGTGTCACAGCTTTTGGGATTTATGAAGAAAAACATAATAATGATTAAGTCGCACAGAACGAGTTGAAAACGTGGGCAAGTACCAGTAAGGGGCTCAGGCGCAAATCCCGCACAGGTGAGGGCAGTCGAAGGGGACGTTCACGTAGTCGGTACAGTGGAACGCCTGGAGCGCGCTGCAGTGCCACTTGTCCTGGTCCGGACAGGCCACTGGGAACGGGCGAACCAAGCCAAAGCATCATTGATTACTCTCAGTCTAAATGCACTAGGATTCAAATCGGTATATTTGTACTTTGGTCTAGACATTATCTAAATCAAACACAGATTGTAGAATATTAAAAACGGACACAAACACAAATAGTTATCGAAAGAAACCAAATTAATAATTTCCCTCTAAAAGTTAATAAGAGAAAAGGATATTTCCCATATGATTTGTTAGTTGGTATTATTTTTAAAACTAAACCAAATTTACGCAAAAGTATTGGCTTAGCTGAAGTTAACAGTTTAACGTGATAAAATTAGAAAAAAAAATGATAGGCTTAAGTTCCGTTCCAAATGCAACATGAAATCTAACTTTTGATTATAATGACTTCATCTTGAATCATGAAATTAAATTCGGATAAGAAAACAATTCAAACAATTTTTTTCATGTAAGAAACGAGAAATTTATTTGCCGTAGAGAGCTATTGTTGGTAAAGATTTATTTGATATAAAAAGCTATTCTATGTAAATGAGACTTTTAAACTTACGTTCACTACAGGTGTCCCCGAAGAAAGGCAGGGTGCAGGTACAGTTACATGTGTCAGGGTTAAGCACACCGCCATTCACACACACCTTCCCGCCACACGGAGCTAGGGTACACACAACAAGGACACTCTTATTTAACTGCTCAATAAAAAGTACATATTTAATTACATAAAAAATATCATTACTTGTTAGGCAGTATAACAAATTCATGTACTATATGCCGCTGTCATTGCCTTTCTCTCTCTCTCTCTCTCTCTCTCTCTCTCTCTCTCTCTTTCTCTCTCTTTCTCTCATCTTCTCTCTCTCTCTCAGCATCAGAATAATATTAATCGCTGCCACACATAGTCATAGCGTGGACACGAGATCCTCCGCTTCAGCCTATTACAGTTTACTAGAAATAACCCCATCTATGGGAAGCATGAAAGCTTGACGTATTATCTTAACTACCACATTTTCTTTGCCCAAAATTGTCGCTTCCTTTTATCTCACTTTTTTGAATTTCCATCTTTCCCAAATCCGGCCTCTTTTTCTTTTCTCATCATACAACATATTTTTGAAATTTCTAAACCAAAATGACATGTTTTTAACAGAATTGTGTTAGAAGGCTCACCATCACATATCCCGCACATAACTGGGCAGTAGTCACTCTTCACATTGTAGTAGCGCTCACAGTGGTCGCATCCGAACTGACCGCCCTTTGACGCGCATGCGCGTGTGTCACTCCCTCGGTCACCAAAGTTTTTGCACTCCTCTATGAACATGCAGGTAGAGAAGATCGTTATGAAGAGACTGGTGGTTCATCTGTATCAACATCATCTTATGTAGCTGGCAGCTGTTTGCATTGTAAGATATGACTTAAGAATTTACTTATATCACTCATTTCAACTAAGACTGATTGCCCATATAAAGATATGCAATGACACTCACACTTTTCATAAGAATGCACTGCAATCTGTTGTGTTTAAGCATTCTTATTTTACAATGTTTTAATACATATACAGGCGGATACGCAAAGACTTAGTGAAATAACTCTTTGGAGTCTGTAACCAATTTTGGTCAGGAAGTTTAAGCTTTGCCGCTAGTATTTTGGCAATTTGGAGGATTTCTCATTCACCGACTGGCCTGTTTGAAAGTACATGTATCACGTGGCTGAACATTCAGCTCGCGCCAACTTGCAGGAATGTGTGCGACCTACCCAGGTTGGACCTGAGTCCCCTGTACGAGCAGTTGTGTGGCGAGATGAAGGGTGGGGCAGGAGTGGTCGTCGTGCTTGTGGTTGTCCTGGTCGTGCCTTCAGGTCTGTTCTTACCACTCTTGTTGGGGTTGGCGATCATCGCTAGTGGTTGCTCTGAATGTGAGTACAGTTTGATAACACCAACCAATATTGGGGATGGAAATTTTTTATTCATTGTGTGCATTTGACATTAGATATTAACATTCAAAAGAAATGGACCCAATGCCTAAAAAAATATTTTGGACATGAATTAGACCTTACTATGTCTAATAGACATTTCGCCCCCCCCCCACCTAAAAAAGCATTACTTGTATGTTGTCTTTAAAGTTAGCTTTGATACAAGTGAATTGTTACCAATTAGCTAGATTCATAGTAATAATGTACTATGATAATATCAAATCATCATTAAATATATTGGCGAAGAGACAATTAATGAAAAAAAAGACCCAAAGATTCACTTATATAAATATAGTTCGACGACCCGACGTATAGGATTTCTAAGGGGAACTTTAAAGACTTTAAATTCAAGAAAAAGAGAGCCCCTCTTTCAAAAAAGCTATTTTTCCTCAAATTATCGATATGAAAACCCTTCACGCGACCGGCCAGGCTAGGGGAAGTGACCATAGTGACCAACCTCCACACACGCCGCACATGTAGGGGCACAGATGTGGAACGTTGGCGTAGACCTGGCAGTCTGCCGGCAGGATGCTGCGCCTGCAGTAGAACGGGTCTGACGCCGGGCAGTGCACTGGTGGACACACAGATATATTTATATATGTTATCTCATTCTAAACAGCATGGCAATTAACAAAGAGATACATCTAAACACCTGAACATTTTTAAATTGGTATTGAATATTCTCAAGAACATGTATCTAGATATTTTGTCTTTGTTACAGCGAAATCTTGCACCCCACTCGAGCCCTTTAAAGATTGTGCATTAAGTTAAGGCCCTGGTTGATTTCTAGACGTTGATATTGTTCTTTTTTATATCTTTAGACCGTTTCTAGAAGACAGTGCGGTTGCAACCCTTTTTTCTGGGTGTCTTAATTAAGGTTATCAAACTCGGAATTCACGTTTCAATGATAACAAGCACTTGCATATTTAGAAGGGAAAAACATTAAAGTGCAAGCAATTTTTTAACCTTTGTGCGAAAATATTATATATACTCTTATCTTGAAAAAAATATCTCAATTTTCCCCCATTTCGAGTTAATTAACCTGCAAAATAGCAACCAACATACGTATACTGCAGTCGTCCCCTCCATACAGATCCGGACACTTGCAGGTGCAGGAGTCAATGTCTAGCTCTCCCCGGTTCAAACATAGCTTGCCGTTGCAGGCTGAAAAAGGCAAAATAATTGAAGCCATCACATCTCAAAGCGGGCATGAGAGGCACAGTTTGTGTTTAAAGTGTCATAGGTTGGTACATTCTCTGTAAAAGCACAGTACACAATGGCTTACATAATTATTAGCAAAAACTCAATTCCACAAAATAAAGGTATTTCAGGTGTTTTAAATTTGTCGAAGAGTTTGAACATTTGCATTATTTGATAAGGTTAGAAGTCGTACCTGGAACATGCAATATTGAGCAGACCGATTCTGTTAAAAACTTGTGTCAGTTCGTGAAGCCCCGTGCTTCTCTCAACCCGCGCGAAGTCAGTACTTGAAACAACCCCCAAGACTGACGCGGTGATGCCTATCAATTTTACATGCAATCACACAGAGACATGACTTTGATTCATGTACTAACACCACCACTATAGTCTTGTGTCTCAGCCGCTTATAAATAAATTGTACTGACCAGTAAAGAAGAAGGCAACCAAGTTGCAGTTCGAATCTGACACCCACTGATCAGAGGCAACGCTCTACCGACTGACAACCTCGCCCATGACATAGAAGAGTAAGTGTGAAAACTTAAATAAATAAAAAATAAATGACTAAACGAATATAATTATTACCGCAAAGTCCATTCTTGCAGCTATTTGGACAAGCAGAACATCTCTCACCCCGGGTATACGGAAAGCTAGTACTGGATTGTCTGAAATGTCAACATGAAAGGGTTTCTTAACTACAAAAACAAGTATTTTAAGCTATCAATAGTGGGAAAATTAAAGTTACAGCTTAATTTTTTGCATTGAATTTACACTTGTATTATTTTTAATATTAAACAATTTGACAAAAGTATTTTACAGAAACATGTAACGACATTTCAAACTCATAGATACAATTAGGATACTAATCAGTGCAAAGAATGAACAGTGAGGAGCATTATTTGTCATTACGTTGAATATGTAAGGTTTGTTTTCTATTTTGTAATACGATCACTTGATCCTAAGGCTTGTTAGACTTTCATTTGTTACGAGGATGTTGAGTGTTTATTTTGAGAACATAAATTAATAACATTCTTGCCACTTTGTAGGATAGAGTGAAATACGCTCTCTGAGGATTATGTATACTGAAATCATACACCGATTTTCTTCTTAATGCGGATAGTTAACTATATAAAGAAGTGTAAAAGTAGTTAGTGTATACTGTTCATTCACAAAATTAATTACGATGATAGTTATACGCGTTAAAGACCACCAAGATCCGTTCTAACAAAGTCACTGAAATGTGAGTTGGTGCCTTCATGTCCCACATCAGGAGCATAGCAAGGCTATAATAATAGATGGATCCCAAAACTAACATCTAATAATTGTACGTGCTGCCACACAGAGACAGCCTGGGGATACCGGCATTCCTATGTCAGGCGGTTGCATGATACTCACGTCAACCTTACAGTAGGGGACGGAATGGAACAAATACATTTATGTCCGATCGTTGGTTTAAAACCTGGGCCTTCCTGATTTAGACCAACGCTCTATTACTTGCGCCAATTCGCCCACAAAGAAAGTCTAAGAACCTGCTTGGATATCCAGTGCAGCGCACTTACCCCTGGGCATAGTTGCACGCATAATATTTGCCGTATGTGGTCCTGGAGCAGAGAGAAAAGCCGCAGCCGACACGGTGCGTCGCGTTTTGCACCATCTTGGAGTGGCAGCATTTGGTACGATACATTATGTGGAGAATGAAGGGAGTAAGAACAATTTCAGATTATCACCAAAACGCGCTCTTTGAATAGTTGAGCGGCATAGGTACTTTATCTTTTTACTTGTCTTTCAATAAGAAGACCACGTCTAGCCGTATATTTATAAGTCTATTGAAACCTAAACATTCGAATGAGTTAAGCTACTGAAAAGTTATGCAATGAAGTTATTATTTTTTAATGTTTTCCACGTTGTTATAGTGATAATACACATGACTGCTGACTGTTCTGATTATGATGTTGATGATGATGATGATGATGATGATGATGATGATGATGATGATGATGATGATGATGATGATGATGATGATGATGATGATGATGATGATGATGATGATGATGATAAAAATGAATGGATTTTTTAACACTGTATGCAATGTTTCAATAAATTTGTAAAAAGGAAAACATTTATGTATATAGAATAATATCCACCTGTGTGTAGTGTCCAATTTTCTTCCAGCCTCCTGGCCCTAGATATTGATCAGCGTCTTCACCGTATCGATAGAGCAGGACCTCATCGAACCAACTCTGCATGGCTTTCTTCCAAGTTCTTTGGCCAGCAGCCAGGTTTTGACCAATAAATACCCCGTAGGCTAAACCAGGTTAGGTAGAAATAATATATATGCATAATTCCTACAACGTTTATGAGACAGGCAATCTAGAGAGGGACAATAGGTTAACAAAGTCATTACTTCTGTATGCACCCCCACCCCAGTATTTTTTTTTTCTTTTACTTACGCTACAAGCTATTCAGGGAGTAGATTAGAACATCAATTTGAACGAAGAATTATCGTTCTGGAGACAATACTCGTTGTTTATTTAAACATTAAATTTTGTTTCCTCAATAAACTTTTAAAAGATAAAAACAATTCTTAAAATGTACCTTTACTTCATTTAAAAAAGCAATAACGCTTCAATATCTCTCTTCCTTTCGACGTTTTCCAGCTCACAAAATTATCTAGAGAAGGTTTTTTACAATGTTGTTCTGTTGAAGCATCCAGTAAACTACTCACACGGGATAATCCTGTTTTTATCATGCTCAATTTTACATTGCATGGTCAACTTCTGTGCCACTTTGGCTAGGTTGTCATCCCACACCTTTACAAGTGAAAATAAGATAAAAAGTTGCATTTTTTCATACTCGCGACAATTTGCTGCAGCAAATGTGAAATATATCAAAGTACAGATTGAACAAATTATTGAATTAACGGTACCAAAAATTACTTTGTGTAAAATTGAGATACATAAATGAGTCAATGGTAGTGATGGCAATGTGTATTATTAAACCATTAACTAGAAAGTTTCATAGTATATTAAAGCAAATGTGATTGTGCGAAATTAGTCTTCAGATCAAAATAATAGCCATAACTCACATTAACCTCACCCACTTCATTCTTATCGTATCCGGCCATGGATTGCCGATGAGATACCCCGCTTAATTACTGCCATAGAATATGGGCAAGGCACGCCAGCGCGCAATTCTTCCCACAGATCCGTGACAATAATTATTCGTCAAGCAAAGGTCAAGACATTCTCCTTCCCACTGCCCTCTTGCCCTGAGTGGACAGTGAGCGCCAATCGATGCGGTCAACACTCAGACCACAGGTCCACAGCTCACACAGCTCAAGTCCTAAATCTAATCTCTGGCTTCGTCCAGATTTATGCAATTCTTGTTATCAGCGCAATAAAGGATGACCTCGGTGCCAAGTGCGTCATCCGCACCGTATGGTTCTTGGTTGTCAGCACTTTGACTGTGAGAACTAGTCAGCACTCTGGTTCTTTTTTTTTCGCGTATCAAAAACAGGTCAAGTAAACACGTTTGGGGTGCCGCAACAAGTGTTTTTCCTGATGCTGTAACGCATTTACACCCTTAAGAGCGAGGCAGGGTGTTGAGGATTTGCTTGGTGTGTACAATACACGTAGATCTATACCACTTTACTTTCTATTATTATAGTGAAGCAAAATGTCCTTCAAGTAAATTTCGACAGCGTGTTTACGAGTTGTTTCGTCTATTTGTGAATACTGAACCAGAAAAAAACACATTGTTCAAATAAATCGTGGTTTAATCTATGTTAATTTTCCATGGAGTCATTTTTGCTTCGTGTTTAAAACATCACATATAGCTCAATGACGTCATCAAACTTAGTGTCTATATAAGTACCATACACGGGGATCTCTTAATTTGAAACACATTGGCTCACATCTTTTAAAGTGAGCACATACGTTTCTGTGAACGCCACATTTGGCTGAGGAATTTGAGGATTCTAGAACTCACCAAAGGAGTGAGATCGGTGGCCGAGGGCTGGACTGTTCGCCTCACTTTGTTATGATAGTCAACGATCACTTTCTTCTGGCTGTCAGTGACCCCTGTAGTTTGGACTCGATCGTCATCCTTCAAACACATCGTATGATCGGGCTCGCGGGCAAACTCGGCCGTGCATGTGGAAATCTCCGGCTATGAGGAGCAGTGTAGGTAGGGTGGGCTCCAGATAAATGGTCAGTGTTTACAACAATGGGGAAAAATAGAGAGAGAGAAAGAGAGAGAAAGAGAGAGAGAGAACGAGAGAGAGAGAACGAGAGAGAGATAGCCAGAGATAGAGACACAAAGAGAGAGAGACAGAGACAGACAAACAGATAAACAGACAGACAGACAGTCAGACATACAGACAAATAGACAGACAGACAGACAGAGAAAGAGAAACAGAGAAAGAAGGAGAGGGAGAGGGAGACAGAGACAGAGAAAGAAACGGAATGAGATTGAGGAAATCGTTTTCATAAATCCGAGGGTTCAATAATTTAACATACACTCATTTTCAAAAAGATATATCTTGTTGAACAAAATAGAAAAAACAAGTCAAAAGTGAGATGATCAATTTTTTAAACAATTTTTTTATGGAAACAGCAGTATGCAAGAAAAAAGAAGGATTAAATATTACACTTGTTTAGATGTAAAATTGAACCGGAATCATATTATGCAAGACCTAGGCATTGCTTGTTGATCACTTTGGCATTCGTGCCATCAGATGGTGCTGTAATTAGTGTGCGGTTGTTGTTGAACACTGATTGCTTACCCACGCATCCACCTCGCCATCCCCACTGCCACTGCCGGGATCCTGAAACCAGAACAAGGGAGATACTTGTTTGGACAAAAAAGTGTTGTTTTTTTTTCTCTCTTTTCAAAATGGCTAGATAGGCGACGGCAATCAGACAGAGGAACAGATAACAAAAGTAATTTTTAAAAAAGATAAATTTTAAGAGAAGAGATAGACGGTGTCGGGGTGTTAAACTTCATATACATTTGTACATGAGGGAATTGAGGAAAAGAGTAAACGAGAGAAGAGAGAGAGAGAGAGAGAGAGAGAGAGAGTGAGAGAAAGAGAGAGCGAAAACATAATTATGCTTAATTTTTTTAAAGCTTACAATGTTATTTAAAAATGATGTATAATACAAATTATTTACCAATCGTTCTTTCTATGTTTAACGTCTTTTATCTCCCCCAAGAAGATCATGCCGTGACAGGTACGATGGAACATTGCAACATATCGATGAATATTGTTGTTGGTTCACGTGTCATTCACCGCAATGTTTTTTTTACTGATCCTGCACAAAAATACTGGCGAAGCTGTACCTTTGAATTCGTCTTGTGATTCTTCAATTCTATACTTATTAACAGCCTTTCCATTATATCATTATGATGAAGACTTCAAATTATCATCATGTGCGAAGATGATGATATCATAACATAATCAACCACAGACACAAACATATCGGAATAATAAAAAGAGGCTTCATCTCTGTAAAAAGACTTTGAGTGTATGATTGTGTAGGATATGATCATGTCGAAATAATTATATTCCAGTAAGATAATACTTGCCACGATCGTTATAACAACACAATGTTAAATTAGTGTATTATTATCCAACCCATTGGTCAGCATGGTATTCAGTCTCATCTTGGAGGTCGGGGTGACATTATGAGTCAAGATCCCGGAAAGCTGATAACATGAATAACAATATAACATAAAAACCATATATATAAAAAATTATATATACATATAAGTAAGGGGCTCAGGCCGCAAATCCCGCACAGGTGAGGGCAGTCGAAGGGGACGTTCACGTAGTCGGTACAGTGGAACGCCTGGAGCGCGCTGCAGTGCCACTTGTCCTGGTCCGGACAGGCCACTGGAACGGGCGAACCAAGCCGAAGCATCACTGATTATTCTGATTCTAAATGCACTAGGATTCAAATCGGTGTATTTGTACTTTGGTCTAGACATTAACTAAATGAACCGTAGCTTGTAGACCATTAAAAACGGACACAAAAACAAATAGTTATCGAAAAAAAAAATTTAATAAACTCCCTCTAAAAATATTAACAAGAGAAAATGATATTTCCCGTTTGATTAGTTAGTTGGCATTATTTTTAAAACTAAACCAAATTTAAGCAAAAGTATCTGCTTAACTGAAGTTGACAGTTTAACGTGATAAAGTCATTTAAAAAGGATAGGCTTAAGTTCGGTTCCAATTGCAACATGAAATCTGAATTTGATTATAATGACTTGACCTTGAGTCATGACATTACGATTCGGAATGAGAAAATGATTTTGGCGCTTTTTGCATGTAGGAAACGAGAGAAGTAAATGCACAAAATGATTAAATTTACAAGTTCCTGTGAGTCATAAACAAAAAGTTATTATTTGCCGCAGAGAGCTATTGTTTGTTAAGATTTATTGGATATAAAAAGCTATTCTATGTAAATGAGATTTGTAAACTTACGTTCACTACAGGTGTCCCCGAAGAAAGGCAGGGTGCAGGTACAGTTACATGTGTCAGGGTTAAGCACACCGCCATTCACACACACCTTCCCGCCACACGGAGCTGGGTTACACACAACAAGGACACTCTTTTTAAATGCCAATAAAAAGTACCTATTTAATGAAATCAAAAATATCATAACTTATTAGGCAATATAAAAGATGCATGTACTCTATGTCGCTGTCATTGCCTTTCTCTCTCTCTCTCTCTCTCTCTCTCTCTCTCTCTCTCTCTCTCACACACACATACATACACACACTACCCAGTCCTCTCTCTAGGTTTTTCATAGATTCTGGAATGATGAAACGGTATGCTGGGTCCAAGAACCATGTTTAAATTTGTCGCTGATTATCGTGTTTGTACTAACTTCCGACGAAAATCGTAGTTTGCCGAACAGTAGGGTAAGATTACAACACTAGGAAAAAGAAATGTAGTTGGACAGCAACGCACATATATTGATCAACTCAACAGGACAGAGGAATAAGGCGGGAACATCTTGCAGGTGATAAATATGTGAGAACAGAGCAAATGGAAAAAGATAGTCATTTCAAATGTTCGACTGCGGTCGCAAGTTAGATAGATGGATAGGATAGAACACTTATTGAAATAAAAGGCATTACAAAAATCTTGAATCTATACTCACTGCGACTGAGAAAATCTCACTTGCCACGCTTGGTCCTGAAATTTGACAGACGAATTCCTTTCAATCTACTTTGATATTCATAAGTTAATGAAAGAAAATACAAGAAAACCAAAAACAAAACAACGCGTGTTGTTAAGCGGAAAATAGCAGATGGTAGAAGAGGATACATGTATAACCATTTATACTTCTTGTATAATTATTAAGAAACGTATTTGAATGCAAAGTTATTAATTGACTGTCAGGAGGCGTTGGTCGGCTTTCCTCTGCGTGATAGGGCATAGAGATCTTATTTTATGCTCTGGCGAGACATAGAGTTCTCAAATAAATCCCACATTTTTATGACAACTAAGTTCATGTTTTCATTTTTTTTCCCTACAAAATATGCATAATTTACCATGAATTAATGTTAATACTGTTAGATAAGTGAGGGGTATTACGACAGAATATTTTTGTTTTGTTTTTGTTTCTATTTTTATTTAACAATTTTTAAAGTATACGCAGAAGGAGAGGCAAAGATAGTTTTGGTTAACTAGGATTGGTTGACAAACTCCGCAGGAACCACAGTAGTTCCATACCACAGAGCAGCAAAATTAATGATGACTCATTGACCCGAAGGTAAAGCCAAACTTTAAAAGATTGAGGCAAAAGAACTGATTCAGGGCTTTTTTCCTTTCTTTTTGTTTGCTTTACATTTACTTTTGCTCGTATTTGGACCAATCACAATACATTCACTAGTTTTGCATTAGTTGACGTTAGCACCAAGGATATTGGTATAGTATATGTTAGGAGTATTTCCTAAGGTAGGCTGACCTTTAATATACTCGTAGATAGTTGACCTGTTTAAAAGTTATAGTACATTTGTTTCCATGGAAGGTCAAGAGAGACGTATAACATCGTGAGAATGGACCGGTCAAGCCTTGGTCAGTGGGTCGAAGCGCTGGCTTTGTTTGAGAAATCTTTGACATGCTTGTGTGCTGCGCCAGCTCTTGTAAACTTGTTCTTCAGGTTTAACTCATCCCCTGTGACCCTGGCTCTCGCACGTACTCGGGAAACTGACCTTTCAAAACCCCTAGCTTTTCTGACACAGTAAAAAAGCTAAAAAGTGTCAGTAGGAGCTATTTTACTAACGGGGAATTTCATAACTGTTTCTTGCCTCTTTTTAAAATAGCTTTGGAGGCCGCTGTTGAAAGACACAAATAAAGAGTCCCCACTCATAAGATCGATTCAAAAGACATTAGTCACCTGAGTATTTTGACATTGTTAAAATTATATTAAAATGTACATCTATCTAATTTTTCCTACTTGTGGTATTTAAACGAGCTTATGTGAGCTTTCCAACACTGAAACACAAGTTAGGTTAGGGCTAATACTGAGGTAAGCTGTAAAAGTAACAAGCCCAATTAACAATGCTGACAAAATTAATGGGGCTCAAACAAAATTATGTAGTGATAAAATCGATACTTATTTGCGTGAAAAGAAGTGCAGTCTAGCGTTTTCCCTCCAAAATTACTGTTGGAATATCGCTCCAACACCATTATTTATGCCCCTGAAGTTAAAGGACAATATCAGTAGCAACAGAGTAACCAATGTCTTACAAATTGTACAATCAAAGTATTTAGCATTACCACTATCGCCACCACTACCACTACCACTACCACTACCACTACTACTACTACTACTACTACTACTACTACTACTACTACTACTACTACTACTACTACTACTACTACTACTACTACTACTACTACTACTACTACTACTACTACTACTACTACTACTACTACTACTACTACTACTACTACTGCTTCCTTCAAAACAACTACTTTTCCTACTGATACAGCCACTGCTACTGCTGCTACTACAGCAATTACAACTAGCATCTCCACTACCACTTCTACTATCACTATCACTACCAATCCAACTGAAACGACCATTACCACGGCTGCTTTTACAAGAACAACAACAAAAAAGTTATCTTGCTATTACGACTGCTACTAGTATCCCTACTACTGATACTACTGCTGCCACCACCACTACGACTACTACTACTTTTACCGCAAAAAATAGCTGTATTGCATGTTGACTTAGTCGCAGCACATAATAAATCAATTAAAAATGCATAGCATGCGTCTCTCCATTAAAAAAATGAATGCATATTAATCTATTGGTTCCAATAGCCTTGTTAATTGGTTGTTGTTGTTTTTTACTTTAGTTGGTTCTTGATGTTATTATGATTTTTATTTGAATTCTAATTTTTTTTTAATGTTGGCGTTGTTATCCCTATTTCCAGAGCCAAGAGTTGAGAGCTATCATATATCTCCCAATAATTGATAACCTTTTAGAATATTAACCAATTTATTAACAAACTGACTAAAAGAAAGGCAGAATTTACACATTCTTGTTTCAACACACATGCATGGAAATTCAAAATATGGGCTAAGCGTGACTGAAAAAAACAACCCAAAGTTCTTCAGTCCCATTTATATAATGTTTTTTAGGGGAGAGCATGTCACTGCTCACGTGCCCAGCAATACCATCACTTGAAAGTGTTACTGTCTTCTTGGTTAAAGAAACTTAAGAACTCTGGTTGTGCACCCTCTGACCCACTCGATGTTTACGCAGGACTGAAACTTGAGATGAGTCCAGTCACTGAGATAGGTCAGGCGACAACCCAGTCACACACAAAACTTTGTCTCGCAGTCTCGCAGACCTACTACCCAAGATGAGCGTATTCAATTTAGGTCTGTCAGAATGTGGTCAATATAGTTCAAGTTTATTGAATCGGAGTGTCGTCACTTTACTTCTAGTTTATTGTATTACTGTCACTATATTTCTAGATTATTGAATGGAAATGTCTTCAATATAGTTCTATTCTATTGTATTAGAATGTCGTCACTATAGTTCTATTCTATTGTATTAGAATGTCGTCACTATAGTTCTAGTTTATTATTTTTAGAATGTCGTCACTAAGGTTCTAGGTTATTGAATGAGAATTTCTTCGATATAGTTAACAAGAGCTCTCCACGACGCATAAATGAGAAAATAATTACTTAGCTTTCGTAAAAGGAATTACACTCAATGATATCAATCGTATTATTATTAAAATAATTTTTTGTTGTTTTTATTGTCGTCGTCGTTGTCACCATCGTCGCCGTCGTTGTTGTTGTTGTTGTTGTTGTTGTTGTTGTTGTTGTTGTTGTTGTTGTTGTTGTTGCTGTCGTTGTTGTTGTTGTTGGTGTTGTTGTTGTTGTTGTTCTTGTTCTTGTGCATAAGCACGCACTTCCTTTGTTAGTCTAAAAAGTCCCAGACGTTTTGCAGAGGTACCACAGAATCCAATCAGAGCCCCCTGCTGATTATGTCTCTGCGTACTGTGCAATCTGGCGCACAATTTCTAAATCCTACTGACAAGTAACGTACCTAAAAGCCTTTAATATGAAACTTGAAAGATTACAAAAACATTGAAAAAGGATCTATATCAGTCTCAAGGTTTTGGTCGACGCATAATAATGTATTGGACATACGATAATGCTCTGAGTAAAGATTTTTCAAGGCATTGAGTTTCAGTAAAATGGGTACAATGTATTAGGGTAGTAGGGGTGCAAAAAATTGCTTTCAAAATATGGAAGACTAAAATTTAAATTTTTAAGAAACCTAAAAGCTAGTTAGTAAACGTTTTATTTCATCTTGAATTGTGTTCGTTTTGAAACATGAGCAATATGTATTTGAGTAAACGAATGTTCTCTGAACAAATTCACAAAAAGCGGTCTTACCTTCATTTCTCTGTGCATAGGCGGCCGCCAGAATGAAGAAAATAGCGCAAAAAATCATAGCTCGCGACATTAAAAAAAAAAAGTAATGGTTGGAAAAATTAGGACCTGGTTAACATAAAAACAAACGCTACCTAAATAGGCAAGGATTACCAACAAATATGCTCAAAATTTTAGTTCCTTTTCAAAGTTAGAACCTCTTAAGATAATGATGGCTGTTGTGAGGGCTGATCGTCCACAGTGGCCGAGTGAGTGCTGTCTTCCAGGGGCCTCACGCCATTATATAAGCGGCCCGCTCAGACTGGGGAGTGGCCGCGCTGCGTCAGACCTGCCCAGCCAGCAAGGTCTCACTTGTGATATAGACTTCAGACTCTATTGTCTCAGCCGCCAATTTAGACATAATTATCTATAGGCTTCTTTCATTATTAAATCAAACTTCCTTCAGATGCGTCACTGTTATTGTTCGACTTCTCCTCTTTTAATCCACCGTCTTCTGTCTCACCCTGTCTTTGTCTCTAGCTCCGCCTCTCTGTATCTTTCTCTATCTTCTGTCTCTCTCAAACTCCGTTTATATGATTATATCGTCGACTTCACCCCTCTTTCTATAACTTTCTCTCTCTCATTCTCTCTCGCTCTCTCTTTCTCTCTATCAATATATCCAGCTCGCTCCCTTTCCCTCTCTCTATCTCTCTCTTCATGTGTCGATCTGTATATCACTATTTATGCCTGTTAATCTCTATCTATCTATCTCTCTCTTCATGTGTCGATCTGTATATCTATATTTCTGCTTGTTAGTCTTTACCTTTATCATTTTGTATCTATGTACCTTTCTGTATAAATATTCGTCGATCTATCGTCTAATTTATATATATATAACTACCTCCCCGTCATTTACTTCTTTTCATTCTCTCTCTCTCTCTCTCTCTCTCTCTCTCTCTCTCTCTCTCTCTCTGTCTCTCTGCTTCTGTCTGTCCATTTGCCTGTCCGTCTCTATGCCTGTCTTTCTCCCTTCCTTTCTACCTTTCTCTCTCTGTCTCTGTCGCCATTTGTTTGTCCATCTGTCTGTCTATCTTTCTCCCTCTCTCTCCCTGTCTGTCTATTTGTCTGTTTCATTCTTCATCTGTCGATCTCCATATCTCCACATCTCCTTGCCTCTTTGTCTCTCTCTACCTCGCTCCCTCTCTCTGTGCCCCTCGCTGAGGTCATGATCAGATTAAGAACTACTGCTATCTCGACGATTCTTGGAATACCTCGGACATTTTTTAAACCCAGCGCTGCCGTGTTTTCCCTTCCATTTTCCCCTTTTCTCCTTTCACCAGTGAGGTCAACTATCGCCAAGAGGAGGGAAAAAATCAACTTGAAGTACTGAGTCCGCGCGAACTACTCGACTGGTCCAAACGGTTTGTTAGTGAGTCCGGTTCTGCCTGGAGCAGTGGTGGGGTCAAGTGAGGTTATACCTCAGCAATTAACACTTCATCAAGACGCCGATGCTGCTGTGAATTATTTTATAATTATATAGCACGATCGTCTGGGCTTGGGATAATACTCTAAATAATATAACCGACTTGTTCATTATTTTTCTATAAACTGTCGTTGGGTGAATAACGTAACGGCATTTGTACGTTCCCCAATATTATTAAATTTCAAAGCACCGGTTTCTACGTCCTCATTGCCATCAGAATATCCTCGTCATTATGATCATCATCATTATCTTGATCCTCAAGAGAAAAAAATCCTGCACGTCATTATCATCATCACCATCATAATAATAAAAGTAGTAGTAGTAGTAGTTGTTGTTATTCTAACTATTATCGTTGTTATTCTATATCATCTTCATTACTCGTATAACCACCAGTAACACAGTCACAATTTCATCATTGCAATCGCCATATTTTTGTCCTCATCAACATGGGTGTCGTTATATCATTTTCATATTTGTCACCAGCAATGAAGTTTAACGGAGAGTACCAATAAAGTATATCCAATATCTTCACGAAGACAAATACTTAATACTAATTTTATTTCAAAGTCAATCCTTTATAACTTACATAGACTTTTAAATAGGTGCGCAAGTAAATACCATCCATTTTAGTCATAGAGGGCAAAAAAATTTAATTATATTCGGAGCTGTAAAACCAAATATGGCAGTGTGGCCCATGTTATCTGTAAAATTCATCTAAAAAGTGTTATCGGAATTTCTTATCACGTTCTTTAAAAATAGCTTTTTTTGGTCATGTTTCTTCTCGCGCATGAACAGGATACGCCTGCGAAAAAAAAGACATTCGCTTTCTATTTCATAGTGAAGTTCATAAAAGGTAAAGCCTATACCGCTGTGATTTAACGAACCTACTGGCATTTTGTTCAACGCTTTTGTAATGACGCATCTGCACGATTTTCAATTAATTTATTAAATTTCAAACACATGTGTCTGATCGTTGCAGAGAGAAGGTAACAAGAGAGAGAGAGAGAGAGAGAGAGAGAAGAGGTAAAGAGAGAGACAGGGAATGGGAGAGATAGGAATGGGGGAAAAGGGGGGGGGGAGAGAAAAATTTAACTTAACAGGGCAGACAAAACAAAGTATTAGACATCAGGCAAACAATGGTAAGTAGTTAATTTGCACTGAACTGAATAAGTCTATATTACACTGCATTTTCCCTTTATGAAGCTATTTTGCTGCGTGTAATGTATTGCAACATTACAGTTTGAACGTGCTATGATCTGAGGGACTCTGAAGTTGAATTGCTGATCGGTACATATGTACTATCAATAATTTTCCTATCTTGAGGACATTCAAATTTTGTACTATACAGGTTCTTGGGCTTTTTCCCATATAACTCTCAACATGCATGGTGAAAAAGATATAAAAGCACAATTAACGATTGATCCAGTTTTGAATTACATAATATATAAATTATTATCAAGAGCAGCAAAGAATTTTATGTTAAAAAAACAATCAAAGAGGATATTCATTGGACTGTGTTGACCATTCTAGTGATGCTCTCTCAAGAAGAAAGAAACCAACCTGTACAATGATAAAATATACTGATGATGCAGCCAGTAATCTTCCGAGCCCTGGGAGATCGGTTCTGGGAATTCTTTATCATGGAGTGATAACATCTGTAATAAATGTTACGGAAGAATATGAGATGGCCTATGGAAACGGGGTGGGAAGCATCTCGGGCAGCCTGGCGCCTGAAGAGATGTGCATGTATAAGAAAAACATGGGTGGTGAACAGAAGTGTGTTGTTTTATACCAGACGAGACTGGGTAACAGGAGAGGCAGCACGGAAAGGGCGGGGGCTTCAGTGGAGTGGAGGTCAGGGCAACTCAAATTGTCCATTATCTGTTTTGGAAGCAACACAAAAGAAGGATTAATAAGAAAAGAACACAAATCAAGCATTATAGAGACAAGGAGATAAATTATATTGTAGCCGAGACACAAAGAAAGATAGGAAGAATGAAAACAAACAAGAAGTGACTAAGGGAGATAGATAGAAGAGTAATACATCATCAAGAAAGAGGGAAGGATTGAGAAAGAAATAAGGGACAGAGAGAAACAGGGGAAAAATGACAGAGAAAGGAAAGATGAGTATATACAAAAAATGGGTGAGAGATGGAAAGAAGATGGAACACCAGAGATAAGAATGGAGTGAGTGGGAAAGAAAAAGACAGGGGAGAAGAAACAGATAAATATAGAAGAGCACAAAGAAAGTAATTGTTTATCACTATCGTAAACTAAAATCTACCGCAGAGAGTAGCATTGTTGATAATTCCAGGTTTATGGATTTGACCAACATCCCGTTATATCTTGACCTACGAGGAATCTCGGACGACGGTCAGAAAATGAGCTCCACGCCTGGGTGTGATGACAGTGTGTGCTACATACCCAGCTTTCGCCGTAAACATCCAGTTTGGGGAAAATTTTATCCTGGGGGCGTTTCAGGTCAGGCCAGGATCCAAACTTGCTTCTTAGGAGAAAAAAAGTGGGGACGAACTGGCTTAGGTGGTACAGCGTTGGTCTCCAAATAAAAAATCAGCGGTTCGAATCCCACGATCGATCAAAATATATTTGTCCAATTTCGCCTCCTGTTGTTTGGATCGGTGTCAATTTTATGTGAACGGCTGAGCCAGGAGTCCAGGTCTCCCTACACTGTCTCGCGTTCCCGTAGACAATAGAGCCTATAAAGAGCTAACGATGAACGTTAAGCAACAAAACAGATTTCGAAAATTTTAAGGGGCGACACATTGTCCAAAAGAAAAGCTTCGTGAAATAGGTTCAGCTATTTTGTCCTCGATCAGATCCCCGAAGGTCTCTTTATTTGATACTTGTCGCCTGCTTGTTTTTTAAGTTGTTAATTATTCCATATAATATGCCTATGAATTAATAATACCAGAGCTCTTATCTTGACTGCCGTTCCGGGTGTGGGGAGGAATACGAATCTTTTTTGCTTCTGTGTTGTTGTTTGTTTGTTTTTTAATTCATGTTGTAAAATATCTAAACACCGTATTTATTGCACTACCATGCCTAATCATCATCATCATCATCATCATCATCATCATCATCATCATCATCATCATCATCATCATCATCATCATCATCATC
>RQTK01000099.1:496165-541165 GCA_003991915.1 Elysia chlorotica
TTATCATTATCATTATTATTATTATTATTATTATTATTATTATTATTATTATTATTATTAATAATTTTATTATTATTATTATTATTATTTTTATTATTATTATTATTCACGAATCATTTGAATCAACACGATATTCCCTTCTTTTATGGAATATAGTCCAACATGAGGTTATTAGGCAATACTGTTGTTCATGCCTTCTCGTACTTTTTGTTACTCGAAAACATACGGAGAGTGCGAAACAAATTTAAAACAAAGAAGGATAATCATAAAATGGGATTGGAAAAAAAAAATGAGAGAAATAAGCGAGTTTGGTGGAAAATGGAGTAAACTATTAACAAATAAAAGAATGATATTTGTAAGTAACGGTTGCTCTCCTCCTTGGCCCAGCTGGTATTTCTCCTCCTGCTCATCTCAGTGGGGCTGGCCTGGATATCGTTTGTCTCGGCTGCCTGGGGAGATGCTTACGTCACAGCGGCCTCTCCAGGCACCGTCACGGGCTACGGACTCTGGCGCAGATGTGGGGACACTGACCTGGCCCCGGCCTGCACCGACCTCCTGGGATGGAATCTGGGTAACCCATGGAAAGCTTTAGATCCTAAATAAAACGCTGTGGCAAGCTCACGACTTGTCTATCGATATGCGAATAAGGCTTACGACCAGATGTAGGCATTGACGTTGTCCTTATGAATCTATTTAAATAACGCCATTATATCGCTTGAGTGACATGTTTCAAAATGTGAGGCGCTTTAAGCTGCTACGTCAGAAGGTTGCTACATTATTAAATCACTCTATGTTTATCACATGTATCTTAAGTTAAAAAAGATGAGTTGGAATACACTGCACTCAGTTTATTCATGTTGGGTAGTTAATGACATCTAATTGTAAGACTGTGATATACAATAAGTTTTAAGTAATGTAAAAAATGCTAAACTGAGGCCACAAATCCATCTTACAACAGTAAACGATTTGGGGAGTCTCAGAACGGTAAACAAACTTTGCTGTAATCCTTGCATTAGCTGCTGGAAACTACTATGTTCGATAATAATTTTTTCACTATCAAAGAGAGTAAAATATTGCTGTAATCCTCATGGGCGATTTCCAATGCCAGAGCCAGTTATGTAAGGAAAAAATAAGACACTGAAGGCAACCATTGCGATGAAGATGAATTCAGCAGGAATGCAACCATGTACTCTTAAAGCACATCAAGGTCTATGGGAAAAACAGTTATTACAAGTGCATGCGAGTGTTACGCACCCAGGTAAAAAAAAAAAAAAGACTCGTTGAAAGACAAGTTGAGGTGGTTATTTCCTGTGGGTGAAGTGGTATGGGGAATACCAAAGAAAAAAACAACAACGTAAGAAACTCAATCGTAATAATATAAAAGGTTTTGAAAAATCAAGTAATTAAGTAATTTACCTACCTTGTCGAAATTAAAGTGGAGTGGGAAACTATGGTCAGCCTTGAATGAAAATCCTTTGGTGCGTAAGGGGATAAGGCTGTAAGTCAATACTTTGTTTTAAAATTACAAGCAATATCGATAGTGTTGATTGTGTGACGGCATGGATCAAAAGGAATAGGTTTTAAACGTTCTCTCTCTCACTCTCTGTCTCTCTCTCTCACTCTCTCACTCTCTCTCTATCTCTCTCTCTTTTTCGTTCTCTCTCTCTTTCTTTCCATGTTTCTCTGTCTTCCTTTCTCTCCCTTTCTCTCTATGCTTCTTTTTCCAACTATCTCTCGTAACTATGTGGTTAAGGTCTGGTGACGGTCAATTCTTACATGTGCAAGATTTGTAATATTAACTCAGAATCAACAATAAATGTCCCAGACTTTTAGGTATGGATTTCAAGACTGTGTGTAAATGTGTTTTTTTCTCTCTCATAATTTGCAGTCTTTCACAATCAAGATTGCAATTAAAATGAAGTGCGGATCTGTATTACATTTGGGCTTTTCTGCGATTCACTGGTTCTTTATGGTGCACTCTGTTCTTTAAATCTAAAACCTTTTAATATATTCGCCCCCCCCCCCCCCCCCCCCCCCACCACTGGAAAAATGTCGCTTTCCCTCAATGGAAAACCATTCAAAGAGCTAAAGCTGAAATAAACCCTCAAGAAATAAAAGCTTTTATATTTCAAAAAATTAGACTCTTACTACTGATAAGGTTTTCTAAATGAGACCCATTGCACTAAAACAAAGAATTCAGCGCGACAAGTTTATAGGCCTACGCTATTTTTTTGGTGGGCCCTTTCGGAAATTTGTTTCGAAAGAATGTTGAGCGTCCACAGCCAAAATATAATGGGAAAACATTTTTTTTCAAAGCTGGAAAAGTATTTGATTTACAATTAAGAAGGTCTAATCAAAATTAATGTTAATCTTTCCAATCCTTTGATTCTGTAGATTTAGGTTTCATATCTGCAGTTACGCACACCTATTGTGTTTTTGTAAAAACATGAGACGGGTATTACACTAACTTTATTATGCAGGTCAAGTGTGTATACTTGAATCTTAAATTATTAAGGTAATGGTTGAGCAAAGATTTCTCAGTTTTTGGTTTGTTTGTTTCTTTAATTTAATTTTTTTTAATACCCCTGAATTTAATCAAAGCAATTTACTTAGTAAATAAGACTTAAGTTTAAAGTTGAGCCTCCTACACACAGACAGATAACAGGTAATTCTGAACCTTTAAATATACTTTATAAGTGACGTTCTGATGATGAATACCCTTCTCTCTCTCTCTCTCTCTCTCTCTCTCTCTCTCTCTCTCTCCTCTCTCTCTTTCTCTCTCTCTCTCTCTCTCTCTCTCTCTCTCTCTCTCTCTCTCTCTCTTTCTCTCTTTTTTTTTTCTTTTTATGTCTATGTCTATGTCTGTCTGTCCGTCGCTCTATCTCTCTTTCTTTGTCTCTATCACTGTCTATCCTTGTCCCTATTCTCTCTCCGTCTCTCTCTCTCTCTCTCTCTCTCTCTCTCTCTCTCTCTGTTCTCTCAGACTGGTATCGAGCAGTCCAGGCCTTTGCCATCATCGGCTTCGTGAGCGTCCACATCAGTCTTCTCCTGGTGGTACTGCTCGTGTTCGTGCCCAAGTGCACTAAAAGCCAGGCCGTCACTCTGTGGATCTCCGTGCTGTCTTTACTGTCAGGTTAGTGATTACTAGATGGTCCTCATTTCCTTAAGACTTAGATGAGGTTAATTAATTCACATTGATGTCGACATCGTTGATGGTTCTCAACCCCTTGTTGGCAAAGTAATATAATGGTGGTAAGCTTATCAACGTCTTACCAAGTTGGTGTTAAAGAAAGTGTATGAGTACAATAAAAATAATGGTGTTGATATTAATGGACTGATGATGGTTATGACAATAATGATGATGATGATGATGATGATGATGATGATGATGATGATGATGATGATGATGATGATGATGATGATGATGATGATGATGATGATGATGATGATGATGATGATGATGATGACGAGGAGGAGAAGGATGAGGAGAGGAGGATATTAACTAGAGGGGTGATGATGGCATAATGATAGTTATGTGTTGATGACAATACATACCACATTATCGATGTTGATTGGTTGAATTGAAGTGTAATTTTATTTATTGACTTTCCTCAGCTTTGGCCTACACGTTTGCAGTCACAATATTTGCCGTTGGGTTCGATTCTACGTTTGAAGTAGCCGGCTCTGACGCCACCAGTGTTGAGTATGGTTGGGGCTTGGCCCTATGTGTGCTCTTGCTGAATATTGTGGTTGTGGTCCTCACCATCATCGAGGCCAGGAGTATTGGTGCCAAGATTATAGATTTATAGAGAAACGTAACAGTTTAAGTATGAACAGAGAGAGAAAGAGAGGTAGTCAGAAAGAGCGAAAAAGAGTATAGACAGAGAGAAAGATATGAATGCAAGAAGGCTTTTAGGTCGACAGAATGAGAGAGAAATTTGTAAAAACAACTGACCCGGAACTTTAATAAGGTGAAAAACATTGTTACATTTCAAGAATGATGAAAAAAATAGAAAGAAGTAAAAGGGGAGTGAATAACAAAGAAACAGTGAGATAGAGTAATTTAGAGATAGACAAATAGTTAGAGAGAGAGAGAGAGAGAGAGAGAGAGAGAGAGAGAGAGAGAGAGAGAGAGAGAGAGAGAGAGAGAGAGAGACAGAGAGAGAGAAACAGAGAGACACAGTGGACACAGAGAGACAGAGACAGAGGCACAGTGAGAGAAAAAGAAAGAGACAGACAGACAGAAAAACAAAGATACATAAGAGATAGAGAAGAGAGAGAGAGAGAGAGAGAGAGAGAGAGAGAGAGAGAGAGAGAGAGAGAGGGAGAGAGGGCAGACGGGAGGGAAAATTGCATTGTTTCATACATGTGTTTTAATTATTTTTTTTTCTTAGCAGTATTACTTCGTTAAATTAGTATGTCTTTGATGTTGGTTTAGAAACGATAGGTGAAGAATCATTTTATAGTTAAATTGATTGTCATGATTAAGTTTTATTAAAACTATCTACAAAGAAGGGAGGCAACAAAGCAAATAAAAGCGGATTGAAGGTTTATTTGGCTTATTACGGTTGTGTTATTCATTTGCAGCATTAGATTATAAATTGACTCGTCTTTTTTTCTATATAAAAATAGCTGGTTATTGTTGCTGTTGTTGTTGTTGTTGTTGTTGTTGTTGTTGTTGTTGCTGTTGTTGTTGTTGTTGTTGTTGTTGTTGTTGTTGTTGTTGTTGTTGTTGTTGTTGTTGTTGTTGTTGTTGTTGTTGTTGTTGTTGTTGTTGTTGTTGTTGTTGTTGTTGTTGTTGCTATTTTGCTGATATTTTTTGGGTTTTATTTACATTTGAACGCACATTTACCAGAGATGAAATAAAAAAAGTCATAATTAAAACAATGAAAGAGAGAAAATTAAATATTACGAACATGTAAGAAGGCATAGTTCCTTGCAGAAGAAGATCGTAGAGGGTGTGGTGGAAGGCACGAGGGGTAGAGGAAGGAAGCAGATGAGTTGGGTCACGAACATGGAGGACTCGACTGGAATGAAAATCAATGAATGCTGCGAGATTGCCTTTGGACGAAAAAGATGGCAGACCATGGCATCCAGCAACTGGGAAGAACTCTAAACGACTGACTGACATAAAAAAAAACAACTTATGAGCTAATTAGTAATTTCTTTAAAAATAAGTCACTGAATTGAAATAATCAAAGGGGTGACGATTATTGTATAACGCAAATTTAATACTAGAGTGGTTATACTAAATCAGCTGAATATGAAGTTTGGTAGTCTAAGCATGTCACATTTGGCGACAAGTCCCAAGTTTAAATCTGACATAATTTACGTGCTGCACATAGAGACCAAGCTTGGCTTCCATGACTTATGTCTTTGCCGGTCACTGGTCTGGTCATTAGGGAACAACGTGCCCTGATCACTTTTGAAGCCGTGTACTCTGGCGCAAAGCTGCTGTAACTCACTTTCCTCGTGGATCCCTAGGGAATAGCAGCGCCATACATGAGTTCAGTCCGTCTATACGAGTGTCTACTTGCGGACCACAAATTCAACCAAGGTTCACATCAAAAGTATGCAGGTGCTAAAGTTTATAAAAAGCTATGTCGACAAGACCGGTCGATTCTCAATTGACTTGGAAATCCACCCGTATGTCCAGTTTTTACAATTTGGTAAAAAAAAAAAAAAGTCATTTGTATTGACAGCATCAATATTTCAGAAAATCCGTACCAGTTTGGCATCAATAAATGAAGACCTTGTTGAGTGTTAAGTAAAAAAAAAAATATGTGAAAAAAGTGTATTATATAAAACTAATACTGTAGGAGGTAACTCTTGTATACTTCAATATTATATATTATGCAAGCGACTTCCCTTGATAAAATTATGCATCACCCCTCTCTCTCTCTCTCTCTCTCTCTCTCTCTCTCTCTCTCTCTCTCTCTCTCTCTCTATCTCTCTTATCCCCCCCTCTCTCTTTCTCGCTCACAACCTCTCTCTAAACAAGACCAAAGTTTGTAGATCTAGTTTTGTGTATTGATCAAAACAGAAAATCATAATCAACGTACACAATTATTCTGTTAAGTTTTAGTTTAGCTTTTACCATAGAAATCTTTTGACAACATCATTTTCAAGGTCCCTATATATAATTATATTGATTAATTAAAAAGAATGTTCGGGCAGAAGATATTCAAATGACAGTATCAATCAAGGCCGTTTATGCAACGAATTTAATCATTATATTTGACCTACTTTTCTTTTGCTCCAGCACATAGACGTGTACCGCTGGCGCTCTGTGCTTCCAAGCGCATACGATACGCTGTGCTAATTAGCTGCCGTGAGACGAGAATGCTACTGTGCAAGAGTGTACATTTTCAGCTAGAGTGCTTTTATTATCGCAAAATGCGATTCAATGATCAATTTAGAGGCACAGCGTTATGGAACCTTCTTAAGAAAAATAATTCAAATCTATCTGTCTATCTATCTTTCTATCTATCGTTCTATCTATCTATCAATCAATCAATCAATCAATAAATCAATCTATCTATCTATCTATCTATATATATATATATATATAACTCTTCCCAAAACATTTATTTATAAAAGCAGGCATACAATGGGATAAAGTGGATAAAGTGGTCGGCGAAAAATATTGCAGGTTTACCTGCTTCTTTATTGTTCCCATTATTTGTATAATGTCAAGAACCGTACATTGATCTTGGTACTGTGTAAGGGCTCTTTATTGTGGAATGTTGCTGTCTGTGCGAGACGTTGGGCAAAAGTTCATCTCCTCTTGGGCCTCTGACGCAATGTTTCCTTCATTACGAGCACTAGGCAAAATCTCCTAGTCTTAATAACAAGGCTTATTGAGTCTTCTCAGTTTGCAGAAACCTTGAAAGGACGAAAATCGAAACTTAAGTTTGAAACCAAACTTACCACCAAAGCAATACAATAGCTTTTACATAGTACCGTACTCTAAACATGCATCTCACGAAAAACTAGGAATACATGACTGAACCCAATAATACATGTATATGTATTTAAAGTATTTTTATTTACCTATCTATTTATCTATGTTATGGATGGTTCAAAATGCAAGCTGCAAATATTTTCTTGGACCTATTAGTTTATCTCTCCGCTTGTAAACCAAATAAGGGATACTGGACTTTCTGTACGGTCACCTCTGCTAACAAATCTATCTAAGGCCTACATTGGTTTTCATGTCGACATGTTTTCAAGAATTTTTAGAGATTTATCTTAACTTATATATCTCTTTTCCTCCCTTACGACTTTTGTTCATACCCTCTATCTCGCTTTCTTAATACAAAAAAAAATATTCGCTACCTCTAGATTTATCTTTCTTTCCCCATTACAATAGTTTCCACTTCCAGAAAATCAAAATCCAATGAACACGGTGTTAAGTCTACCAATTCAGAGGTTACCGTGATCTGGCAGCTGGGTCACCGTGCTGCTGCAAGCCGTGCAAGGCGGTTTTTGCCAAGGCCTCCCCAGTCGCGACTTGTGCTTTCTAGCGTTTCTTTAGATGAGGTGATTATTAAAAATTATTAAACTCAGCTTATGTCAACGTATTGATATCGTCAACGTCGCCCCGAGAGAGGCTGGAGGGGGTGGAGGGCAGGGGCGCGCAGCACAGACACCATCATACCCTTACATATAGACATGTATAGCTCCTCCCTGAAACATATTTTTATCTGAGACCAAATAAAGTAGCCAGCTTTCTGAGATTTGCAACCATTGAATAGAATCAAGATGTTATTGGGAAAGGGCTTACGGCCCAACTTATTGAACTCAGTATTACAATGCAATCAAAGAGTTTTGTAGACTCGGCTGTTTAGATTGAAGACAAGAGCAATCATCAAAGACCAATATTCTTTTAAAACATAGTTTAAATAAAACGCTCCTTATTTACTCAACTCTATACTTGTAAAATACTAGACTGAATTGAAATTTGTCTCTCCCTTTGAAAAGGTCAGATCCAACACCGAGAGGCATATGAGGGGAGAGCTTCGCCCGGCAACCAGCTTGCTGCATTACTGCGTGTGTGTGTGTGTGTGGTGGGGGGGGGGGGGGCGTTCAACGCCGCGGCCGTTGCGGGGTGGGGTTTGCGGGTGTGGGGGGGGGGGGGGGGGGGGGGGGGGTCTAATTCAACGTTCAAGGCATTTTGCTCGCTTTTCACCATTGCAGTTCAGATCCCAAAGCCCACGTAGATGATGTTTTAGATATGATAGGATTGGACATAATTATACAATAAAACCTAATAAAAAATATTTTTTCAACTTTGCATGCCAACACTAACGGGCAAAGAGCTTTTTAAAGGTATCGCAACACAGTAACGGCGATATTGCACAACTCATAGAGCATTCACCACAACCAACCTACAAAAGTGCACACATCTTTTGTGTCTGTGTCAAAGTCAGGAAGCAAGCGTTTCATATTGACTCTATGTTGGAGACTTCAAGCAGTTTATGTTTCAGTTTCGATCACATGTTCTATTTTCCAAGAACACTGCTGTTTTCGCAGAAAACACTACAATGTTACACTGTCTCACACATTCATTTTCTATAGGCAATTATTTGGCATTGCCATGATTAAAATGATAGTTTTAGTTCCCAGTTGAGACGTTTCACAAAAAGAGCTCGTGTAGTTTGTGTATGTCCAGAATTATTCTTAAACAAAAATTAAATACATTGCATCGACACAATATTATTTATTTTGTAGAGCGGATCGGTGTTCAGTGATAACAACAGTTTTTTTTATCGACGCACGTAAAACATTTTCCTTTCATTAGAGCATCCCGAGCAACAGGCAGCATGGCTTCAAGTGGTGACAAATTGGTTGTAAGTATGTTGTCGGTGTTGGTTAGATGTATACGATACCATTGCTTTGAGTGAGTATGATTTAGCTTTTTATTTCAGATATTCATTACTTTTGACTAGTTTTACATTTTGTTATTGCTAGTATAAAGAATGTTCAAATTATATTAGTTGAGCTTTTTCTGGAAGTCCTGTTGAAAAATTTACCATAGGCTACATCTAGATTTATATCTAAAAAATTTACTTTAAGACTATCATGGCAGTACCAGTACTCCGTATTTAAAAAAAAATGATTCATTGTACTGTTGTTTTAATTTTGTTTAAAATTTTTTTTTTGATTTGTTTTGTGTCTATGTCTATAACTGTGTTTATCATTAGTTAAAACATTTACGCCTCTAGCATACTGCATTAAAGATCCTGGCCTGTTAATGGATATTTTTAATTGGTACCGCTGTTGTCCAAATTATGTAATCGTTACATACCCAGTCTCATGATCGTTCTTCGAGTTAGACTACTAGATGGATATAGGCAATCCTTCTTTAGACAAATGTGCTATTCAAGATGAAGTGAGTTGTGATTGTGGAGTCTCAGACAAACCCTGTGCCTTTTAATGCAAGTCGCCGTCACCATATTAAGCTATAATATGACTATCCCTAGTGGTCTCTTCAAAAAGTCTTTTCCCATTTTGAGACAAATAATTCCGTTGGTGATTTTCTAGTGTTTTTTCCTGTTTTGCCATTTTGCCACATGGTGCCTATATGTCAGGTCTCAATTATGACATCTTGTCACGCCCACTTTGAAGGTCTCAATTATGACATCTTGTCACGCCCACTTTGAAGGTCTCAATTATGACATCTTGTCACGCCCACTTTGAAGGTCTCAATTATGACACTCCACATGTAGACTTAAAGTCAGTGAACGTCCATCTTGTCACGCCCACTTTGAAGCGTTGTAGCAATAGTGTTGCTTTAGCTTTGTTTAAAATTCTTATATAAAAAATGAAAAAAACCATATGAGTTGGCTGTACGATTTGTTCAAGGCACAGGAGACAGCCTAGTACAATGTACTTACGAACTTAAGCTGAAACAACAGTCTTTCTTTTCTCTTTAACAGAACCAGGCGTGGATAGTGTTTTTGTCTGTGTCCCTGGCGTGGATTGGACTCTATTGTACCAGATCCCCCGGACCGCAGTTAGATTGGAAGACAAATCAAACTAATACAGGTAAGCTTCTTCCACTCCGGTTGCCCAGAGACGCAATACTCACCACTAAATTCAAGTTCGAATTGTTCCAGACAAGTTTGTCTTTCACAAATAGATAATTATTAAATAAACATGTACAGGCTTTTTTTCACAAATAGATAATTATTAAATAAACATGTACAGGCCTATATATGTTGGTATTTTTATATCGAATTGTTGAAGCGGGATTAAAAGTTTAAATCAATACCAATTCTATGACAAACTGTGTGACTTACTCTAAAACAGTATACCCCTGGCGGAAACATACAGTATACCCCTGCTGGTAACATGTCCTCAATTACACCTAGTGATGCGAATGCGAAAACTGAATTGTCACTTTGAATGTTATTTCGAAAATGTCTAGATTCTGCAGTATCCTCCACAAACAGCTGGTGTAAAGGTTCGTGTAAAGTTTGCAAGGTTGGTAAAATTAATTTACTTGACCATTGGCACAGCATAGTGAGGGTGTTTCTGTGGGGCATAATTTTGCATCACAATGTTGACATGTTTCTGTCATTCCTTCAATGTTGTGGGCAACAATATTGATATTGTCATGGTTTTGGTCAGTTGGTGTTGTAAGCGTAGAAGCTGCCTGACTGATGTGAGGTGGAGACGGTAGTGGTGATGTGTATCTTATCCGTATGGGTCTATCTGCTTCTTGTGATGGTGTAGCAGATCTAAATATAGGTCTACCTTGTGGAGATCTAGATATACATGTATGTATGTTTTCAATTTGTCGCAGATCTAGATTTCGATCAGTATCAATAGGCTTAGATGTGGATGGTTGATCAAGTGCTGTATTGTCATTGTATGGGGCAGTTGGCAGTATAAATGTAGACGCTGCCTGACTAAATGTCAGGTGGAGGCGTTAGTGATGATGTAGATCTAGATCTAATCCGTGTGGGTCTATCTTCTTTTTGTGGTTATGTAGGATTGTTGATCAATTTTTGTTTTTGATTGTGTGTTTGATGGTTTTTGTTTTTTATTTATTGTTTTTTTTAATTATTTTGATTTTTTTTATTTTTGTTTTTTTTTTTCATTTTTTCATTTTTTTAGTTTTATATTTTTCATTATTAAATTTTGTTCATTTTTTTTTTTTTTTATTTTTTTTTTTTAAATTTTTCAGTTTTATTTTTTTGATTATTTCTTAGTCTGTTGTTTTTGTTTTTAATTGACTTTTTAAGTCTGCTGTTATTACCGTACCGCTCTCAAGTGCCAAAGTGCACAACGTTGTTCCCCCCCCCTCCCCCGAAACGCGCTACTTTTACAAAAAGGTAGAGCAAAGCGATTGACTTAATAATACAGATTGGCCTTTGCGGGAGGGGTAATGTTGAATTTTTATATACAATCAAAGGTTTAATAAAAAATTTGCTTTTTAAAAAGTGGTGGTCAGCATGTCCCTAATCTGATGTATTTTGGTTCATAAAAAAATTGTTTTTTAGTTTTCAAGTGATTTAGTAAGTCTGTGGCGATGAGTAAAAATTGATGCGGGAAGCCCACAATGAGCACTATATTTTTTTATAATAGATAGCCCACAATTTCGTGATGCACTGAACTCGAGCGTTGTGTTATTTCATAATGTGTAATGCAGGATCTGCGACAATAATAACAAAATCAATTTCGAAACTGAAAATGAGCAGCATTGCTTTTACATTTTCCGAACCTTTTAGTTTGTTTGTATCTCCCCCCCCCCCTCCTTTTCCTCGTTATCCTATTTTTCAAACCTTTTATGTTCTTCTGTAACTTTTGATGCCACTGCGCTTCAAAAGATAAGGTTTGAATGCAGGCAACCTTGTTTCAGGTGTTTTTGAGACTCAATCTCGCATTCCATGATCATTTGCGCGATAAATCAAATAGCAAAACATTCATTGTGACACCACAGGAAGTCGATGTAGAGTGACCCGTTTTTCAAAGGCAAAATGGCTACCGTAAGTCGCCTATGTAGAAAAAACGAATCATGTAAGGAGATTGAAAGAAAGCGGATTAGTTGGTGGAAAATTACACCTTAAACCATATACACTAATGATTGTGCAATACTCACCAAAGTGGTACTCAATTATTGAAATTTCCTGAGGACACATAAATTCTAGGAGTAATAAGTGAAGAGGAAGCAAACTACAGAGAGACAATCCGATGGTTTGTCAGTTGGTGCAAAGACCATTACCTACATTTAAATGTCAATAACACATAAGAAATGATAATGGATTTCTGGAAGAAGAAAATAATAATAATAATAATAATAATAATAATAAGAAGAAGAAGAAGAAGAAGAAGAAGAAGAAGAAGAAGAAGAAGAAGAAGAAGAAGAAGAAGAAGAAGAAGAAGAAGAAGAAAAAGAAGAAGTAGAAGGGAGACAGGTGATTTATACAGCGCCATTTTCAAGAAACTCAGCTCATGGCACTTCTTCCTTAAAGTTTCATTCAAAAATGTGTTTTTAACAGTTTTTTAAATGATGTTTCTTATAATAATGTTTTGAGTAGAGTATGTAAAAGAGTAAAAATTGGAAAATGAAACATGTTAATTATCTTTTTTATTCCTCCAGATTTGTTTGGGCTTTACTGTTTGATCACCATTGTGGGTTTTCTCTGTAAACACATCAATTTCTTTGTCGTAATTAAAATCATCATCAAAGATGGGTGTCCGTGTGCTAACAAGTGCTTGTTGGATTTTTCACGCTTTTTATCTTTAGTCTCAGGTAAACAATTCCTATTTGTGTGTACCACATCTCAATAGACATAACCGTAAGGTATTAATATGTGAAAACGAGGGCCTCCAGTTGTTAAAAATACTTTCAATTAAGATTTTGATTTGTGTCATTTTAAAAGCATACTCTTCTTTTGCCACTAAAGGAAGATTTAATGCCATTATGTTTGTTTTCAATTTTGTGCATGCATTTTCATTCACATAATCTTTAGAATGTGACATGTCCGTTTTTGTGTAGCCAAACTATTACCCCATTATTGAAAGTGGTGTGACTGTACTTGATTATCTGGACTTATAAAGAGTGAATATGTCGGCGATCGCTCAAGATTATATTTACGATACTGGGAGTTTAAGGCCATTAAATATGTATGTATATATAACTTTTCTTTCGGAACATACATCAAGTCCTTTTTATTTTCAAAAACATTCTGCGGTCTTAGCCTATTTGAATATCGAAAAATTATTATGCAACGCAAATGAAAAGAAAACAATGGAACCTGGAAATTGTGAACTAAACTAAAGTTGACATATGGCACATTAATTTTTTTTCCGAAAGCTTTGATACTTTAATAAAAGTTGATTTTTAATCTTTAGGTAGATATGACTGTTCATTTCGACTAAGAAACAAAGATTATAAATATTACCCATCATTTTGTCGAATGAATCACCTTCGCCGATGAGGCAAAATTTATTAGTTTTGTTTCAAGGCAAAGATTCAAGTCTAACGCTCATTGAAGATTCGTATTTCCAGACCAGACTTCTTTCTCCAATGTTTGCTGTCAGTATCCGAGCTGACACTAAATACATGCTTGTATTCATATATATACTTATCACCACAGACTATTTGATATAGTAAGCTATTTGAAAAGTAATTCAATCAATGTTGTTCTCGTGAGAGATCCGCTCTCTGACTGTCTGTCAGTCTAACTGTCTGTCTGTCTGTGTGTGTGTGTGTGTCTGTCTGTCTGTCTGTGTGTGTGTCTGTCTGTCTGTCTGTCTGTCTGTGTGTCTGTGTGTGTGTGTGTCTGTCTGTCTGTCTGTGTCTGTCTGTCTGTCTGTGTGTCTGTCTGTCTGTCTGTCTGTCTGTCTGTCTGTCTGTCTGTCTGTCTGTCTGTCTCTCTCTCTCTCTCTCTCTCTCTCTCTCTCTCTCTCTCTCTCTCTCTCTCTGGGTTTAATCGCTTCTAGTTTCCCCCGTGGATATCGTATACGGCGATCAAGCAATCGAATTATGATGCTCCTTTCAGATTTAATTTAGCTGTGCATATTATATGGTGCTGTATCTGGTGCGGCCTCAAGATCGCCACCCATGGTTGGATTGGGATTTAACGACTTTTCAATCTCTTTTATCCTCAGCGGTGTGCTATGTGGCTGACATTGCAATCATTCTACTGTTAGGAAACGATCACTACGACCATCTTGTCCCACCCAAGGAAACTAAAAAAATTTTCTATGGTAATGTTATCGCATTCCTGGACTTTGCATTAGACTCTTGGTCTGTTTATTGCTTGTGCTGTGAATCAAAGCAATTCGAAGATGAGAACATAGGTGGTTTAACAAGTATTTAATATCAATAGACTAAACAAAGAGATTGAAAGACAGAATACATCTCTGTAAAAAATCTAAGCCCACCCTCGATTTTCTATTTACACTCTTTACATTTTCCTCTGTCCACCACTCCTTGCTTCTAACTCACTCTGTCTCTGTCTCTCGCTCCCTCTTTATCTCTCTCTCTATATGTCTATCTATCTTTGTCTTTCTCTCTCATCTCTCTCTCTATCTATCTATCTATCTCTCTCTCTATATGTCTATCTATCTATCTATCTATCAATCAATCAATCTATCTATCTATCTATCTATCTATCTATCTATCTATCTATCTATCTATCTATCTATCTATCTATCTATCTATCTATCTATCTATCTATCTATCTATCTATCTATCTATCTATCTATCTATCTATCTATCTATCTATCTATCTATCTATCTATCTATCCATCTATCTCTAACACTCTATTCGCCTATCGACCTATCCATAGGTCGTCAAAACCATCTCAAACTCAACTGTACGTAAATTAACTCCATGTACCCATTACATTTTTTTAATTTTTTTTTACAATAGAGGGTATGTATGAAAGGTGATTTGCAATATTTCAAATTCACTAATTAACGCTCACTATAGTCATGTCTGAGAGTCCAAAATGAAAAAAAAGATCGAAGTATTGGTGTTATTATATAGAGATCCATTTAACTACTATTACAACATCAGTTTTCTTTCTTTTAGATGATTTAATTTTACAAAACTTAATAATTATATCACCATCTTTACATCTTCTGTTGAATCTTGTAAGCTTATTTGAACTATCTATTAAGTATGTTTGTTATGTGGTTTATGAATTCGGGATATGAACTTTCGGTCTATAACGATTGAGGGATTTGCATAATTATTAAAATGAATGTCTTATTAAACGTCTTTGCAATGTTACACTCTGTGACAACAATCATGTGGAAAGTGTTGTGAACATGCCGAAAAGATAATAAATAGGCGTCTACCATCTATCATCAGTGAACTTTATTTCAAACACAATTTTCAAAAAGTGAAATAAATAGTTAATAACAAGCACCCTCTTTTTCCTCTTTATGAATCACACAGTAGGGAACTTTTCTCACATAACAGCCGCACTGAGGGATACAGGAATTCATTTGTCCTCACATCAGCTTGAGTGCAGTTGTGCTCAATTTGTTAGTACGGAGGCTTCCAAAAACACCAGGCAATGTTCAATAACAGTACAATTGAATTATACCATTAAAGTAGTAGGATCACTTAGATCATTTCTCATTACTGCAGTGTAGGCTGAGTAGGCTGAACAAAAACTTCTCCCTAAGTATCAATCTCAACTAACTAAAGTAATGAATAAAATTTATTAGAGATAGACCAAAGTTACCCTTATTATGTTAAAATGTGTTCACTCTGATCATTTCGGTGACTTGACCTGTTCTTAAGAAGGCATCGGTTAGTACACATTTTAAGAAGACTGCACGATGTCGATTGTATCAGCGTGTGTGTGTGTGTGTGTGTGTGTGTTTGGATATGTGTTCACTTTTGTATTTTGTAAATACATTATGTGTTTTTCTGTAACTAAATAAAAAAAATTTGGTGGATTGTTAATGTAATATCTTATCTTTTCTTATCTAATGGATATAATGTAGCATTTCATGATACATTATTCAATTTTAAACGCAATATATTTCTAGTTTTATCCCTCTTTTTAAATTCACCGCATTTTTTTTTTATTCATTTTTTTTTTTGCTATTCAATGAAAATCAAGTGAAGTATTAACAGTGATACAATTTACAGTTTCAACAATACAACTATGCAATCATTTCTCGAAACAAGTTCGTTTATGTTCTAAAAATTGTACAGGTCAGGTTTCAATGTAAAAGTTATATGACGTACATTAGATATTTTGCTTTCTATGATTGTGTTCGTCTGGTCTTTGCTTTTACTTTAGCTTTTATGAAACTGAGAGGTTTTGTTCAAATGATTTGTATATGGACATTAATATAGGCTTAAAGCTCGTCACCATTTTCTTTGTCTTTGATACAGGATAGCATTATCTTATAACACCTCAAAAGTCAAACTTGACATATCTTCCACTTTTTCGACATTTTAATTTTTTTAACTAGGAATATTTAGGATGAGTTTGATCAATATTTTAAAAAAAAACTTTGCCTTGTTGACTATTATTGAATCTCCATAACTGTCAATGTTGTCTATGTATTTTATTATTATAAACAATTTAATCATATACTAAGAACCGCAAATAAAACGTATAATATTTCATCTAAATATGGCAGATTGTTTGAATGGTTTTACATGTTCAAGGAGTCTAATCGCTTCAAAACGGTATTGTGCACACCATTGGCTTAATAACATCATTTAAAAAACTTTAACATGTTTGTAGATAATTTCCACACATACAAAATAGATTTTTCTCTTCAAGATAAGACATCCATGTCCAGAAGCTGTAATAAAACCTTCAACAACAGGAAAGAGTTTGAATCCTTGCTTTAACCCAATAAAGATCTTCATAAAAAGCTGAAGTGCCTTTTTCTCGTAGAATTAAAATTTACCCCATAAGTCCTGAGTTTGTCTAACAAAGACAAAGTTGGTTCAAACATTTTGTTCATAGTTTTGGCCACAAGTACCACTGCTCCATTGATTCATTTTGGTCTGAGATGTAAAATACGTAATGATCATTGTAACCTGCATTTTGTTTTTAAATTGCCCAAAATAAATGAATGTTGTTCTGAAGGTCTGATTGAACCTACTGGAAGAACAAAGTAGACGATTTACTTGTAGTTTTCACTAACTAGGATAAGTCAAACGCGAGAATACATGAATCGCTTGGTGAGTGGTGAGTGAATTATTTACGACATGTTTATAACGGTCCAAATTCACTCAGTATTTTCAATAATCCGAATATGGCAGCTGCTGTAAGCCCTTGAAAAATTGTCCTGGGATTAGAGGCTGTATTTAAGTTCTCTGGTGGCAGACTGGCGTGGAGGGCCCGTCCGCACCAATCAACACAGATTTGTCCCGTGTTCGTCAATGGTCGCGCATGGCAAGCCGCAGGTCGCAGGGCGTGACATGAGAGAGAGAGAGAGAGAGAGAGAGAGAGAGAGAGAGAGAGAGAGAGAGAGAGACAGAGAGAGAGGGAGAGACAGAGAGAGAGAGAGAGAGAGAGACTTTTCTCTGAGACATCCACAAAAAATCCACTTATCAAGGAAAAGGAAAACAAAACGAAAAAGAAAACGAAAAAAAGGAACAGAACAATTACAAAAAAACCTTTTTACTCTTACTTTTTAAGAACTCTCCATACTATTCATTCATAGCTACGTCGAATTCCAAATTACCCAAACTGACGTCTTTTGTGGACCAAAAGGACGACCTGGACAGGTGGCTCTTACGGTCCGAAAGATTTTCAGAGAGTAGCGAGTGGCCAAAGGAGACATGGCTTGCATATTTATCTGCATTGTTGATTGGTCACTGGACTGTTTCTGACATTGTCTACAGAGGAGGCTAAGTTTGTGAGAGTATCGAGTTGGCATTGCAAAAGCCTTACAGCCTTACTGAAGATGGATCTCGGAGGATGTTTCGTCAGTGCAAACCGGGGGAAGAAGAGAATCCTAGCATGTTCGTCGTGAGGCTCAAAACTGAGAGACGGATAAAGCTATTGGAGACAAAAGAGGTGTATGAAGATTTGTTTGTTAGAGAGCAGTTCGTGGACGCTTGTCCAGCAGATTTGTCAGACCACTTAAGAGGGAAATAGCTGAACTCTCCGAATGAACTTTCGAAGAAAGCAGATGCATTTTTTACAGCGAGAAATAGGTAACCAAGCAGTAAAAAAACTACTGAGGCCAATAATGGACCTACCAAGTATGAAAACAACAAAAGTCAGAATCAACTTTCTGGTTTCAAGTGTAAGAAGGTTAGACACAATGCTATAGATTGTAAAGCAGATACAACGGAAGGCAAAGATGTTAGGTGTTGCAGATGTAACAAGATGGGTTATATTATTAAAAATTACCCACAAGCTAAGCCCAAGAGAGCAGCATCGGCTGTAGTGATGGCGGCGGAAGAAGTAGCACCAACATGTGATCAGGATGTGGAAGCTGCGAGTATTCAGCGCGATATCAGATAATACTTTTGGGATGGGAAGATACAGTTGGGGAGTGGAAAGAGGGTTCCAATAGTCACCAATTGTAGAGTTTGTGGCGACAAAATGCGGAAAGACAAACTGAGATTGCTTATCACGAGAGGTATTGTGGAAGACAAGCCTGTTGATGTGATGATAGATACTGGTTGTAATGGCGTAGCGGTGCGTCGAGATTTACTTAGTAATGAACAACTAACTGGAAGAACGTAGCTAATTTTGAGAATCGACAATGATGTGCTGTTGGTCAAGGAAACTTGGATCAACGTATGGACCCCTTATCTTTGATCTAGTAATCGGAATTCTCTACGGTGCAAGGAATCCTGATGATCCGAACACTAGTGTGCTGGGTAAAGCCGTAACAACGCGTGATCAAGTAAGAAAGGAAGAAAAGCCAAGGCGTTTTCGGTGTCTAAGATGGAGAGGCACACGGAGATTGGTCCTAGTGAATTGATCAAGCTTTAAAGTGAGGGCCAGGCGATTCAGGAGATGGCGAAAGGTACGGACCCCAAGGATGTTCTAGGAAAAACATTTTGAGCAGAGACATGGTGTTGTCCTTAGAGTCAACAGAGACAATAAGAGATGGTTCGTTATCAGAGTTATGTTACCTGCTAGTCTGTGAAATTATGTGATGTCGGTGACGCAGGATTCCATTACAGGGGGACATCATGGCATCAAAAGAACTAAAAGCCACAAGTAATTTTTATTGGCCTGACGTCGAAGGAGATGTTACAAGATACTGGCGATCTTGTGATGTATGTCAGAAAACAGTGCAAACGATTTCTATACCACGGGCGCCATTACAAAGTGTACCGGCAGCGGATTTTCCTTTCAAGAAAGATGCTATTGATTAGGTTGGACATATCCATCCGCCTAGTCAAGAACTGCATCGATATATTTTGGCATTAGTGGATTATGTGACTAGATATCCAGAAGCTGTGCCGTTGAAGAAGATAGATGCAGAAAAAGTGACAGAGGCACTCGTCGATCTGTACTCTCATTTGGGTGTTCCAGAAGAAATTTAAGTAATCAAGGCACGCAGTTCATGTTTGAATGCAATAAGGAAGTAATTGGGGTCACACAGTCGGCGACAACACCTTATCATCCTATGTGCAACGGATTAGTTGATAAGTGCAAAGGGACTTTAAAGAAAGCTTTAAGAAGGTTGTGTGCGGAACAGCTAAGGCAGTGACATCGATTCATCAACCCAGTCTTATTTGTGCAGAAAGAATCCTTCATTGACCTCCAGCTTCGACAGCAAGTATCTACAGACCAATCTACACGAGTCAAAGGTGTGGTTAACAAGTATCGACACATCTTTACAGATCTGCATGGCAATACATCTTTGGTCGAACATCGTGTCGACTTAACAGGGGGTGGGGGGTAACCGGTGCGTCAACAGCCATACAATGTCCTCTTTTCTATGCAGGATTCCTTACGACAGGAGCTAGAGACCATGGAATATATGGGGATTATAAGAGAAAGTACTTCTCATATACAGCACATATGGTCGTCGTCAAGATAAAAAGGACAGATTGAATCATATAATTATGTATATTATAGGCGCTTAACCGGCTTAACAAGGTCACACTTTTTAGGCAACACCACCAGCAGACGTTTTTAAGGTTTAGCAAGGGACAATTTTTTCAGCAAGATCGGACTGAGCAAAGGCTATTGGAAGATCCATATAGGCGCAGCGGACATTGCGAGGTCGGCGTTTGTTACTATGGACATGCATTACGATTTTGTCCGAATGCCATTCGGCATGATGAATTCTAGAGCTATTCTGACCCGAGCTGTGAAGAATTTGTTCAGCGAAATGGACCATGTGACTGCTTACGTGGATGACATCGTGGTGCACACTGAGACGTTCGAATGAGTCTACCATGTACCACATTTTGAGAACGCGAAATCAGTCTTTATTCTAATATTAATAAGAAATGGGAGGTTTAATGTTACTCTTTAGACCCATAGTCGATAATACTGCCTTTCAACCGAGCAGCGGCATGCTGGGACAAAATAAGTATATGTTCAATGCGGCATGTTCTTACAACGTAGAAGTTTTTTTAATGATCACATTACTAAAAATTATTTCCAGAAAAAGAGCACATTGAAAAAATACGTTAGCACTTCAGACTTAATTAGCCTTCATACATTAAAACACTATTTTTGTGTTTATGGGAATAGATAGATTTAAATGTTTAATGGATAAAAAGAAACTTTAGTTAACACCTTTTAAAATTTCTAAAATGCATATATCAACCTATTGAATATGACCGCGTTGCTAATTTCCTATTTAGAATTCTTTGGTAGTTTCTTAAAATCCGAAGTCAGCATCTAAAAAATATCTAATACGTGCGAGTTGGAAATAGTTGCTATGCACTATGGAAATGGAGAAGAGTTGAAAATGTTTAACAAAATACACTATAAGACAAACTCGAGCATAAAGATATAGAAAGCCACATCCGCAGTAAAAGAGAAACAGGAGAAGGAAAATAAACTAGATAAAGTGATAGAGAGATTCAAAAGTTACACGGCAATAGAATAGACTATGCTGTTATTTTAACAGAACAGCATAGTTAGTGAAAACACAAAACTAGTTGAATTTAAAACTTTCATAATTGGGCAGTTATATCGGGGAGGGGTATTATCCTCAAGGCAAAAAAATGAAAAGGTCCTTTTAAATTTTGTCTCGCTTTTACATCATATAGACAAAGTAGGATTCCTAGTTTGACCAATTAGGAATGTTTTAAGGGAAGCTGAGGGTGGTAAGCGTTACCTTGAGGTGCATTATTCACAAGTATGTAACTGTTTGTGTGCAGTGTCCGCACTGGGCAGTACTCTATCGTGACGATATGTAGCGGTCAAGCTTTAATCCCAAACCCTGGTTAGAGATTAGTGGCCCTGCCACACGCAAACAGATTACTATAACTGCAGGTGACAGGACCTCTTATGAAATACACTGGATTAGTCTTCAAGCTTAGAAATGCCTTGCTATTAGCTCACGATACATGTATTACCAGATCTATGTCTTAAACTTTCCGCATTTGTACAGTGCTGCTCTCATTCTCAATTTAATTGTTCTCTTGTACGCCTCCCTCATCAGTTTCTACAATTCGACAAGAAGGAAAACACATTTTGTTAGGTATAATTATGACATTTTTATTTTTTACATGCAAAAATAAAGAAATAGCAAAGTGCGGCAATTTATTTAGGATTAACTAATCAAGAACCATTGCGTGGATGATTTTATTATATATATTAGAACAAGAGCTGCAATTTCGCTATTATCGAAAATAATAATAGGATGTTCTCAAAGCAGAAATTATTTTTATTCGAACAAATGCATAACACAATGGGAACAGACTAGAATACATTTACGTGTAGTCTGAGAGACATCTTTTAACAAGATGATGAACTCTGTGGGAGCTGAGAAGGATCCTTACCTGCAAGCGTATATACAGGTTGGTAGAAAAATTATAAGAAGATTTAAGTTAAGCTTATCATTGTATTCATTCTTTGAACCGTTTTGCGTTTATTTAATATACCTAATATAGCGCAGTGATAAAAGAGAGACGTATCCATAATGTTCACTTTGATTTAAGATAAATGACAAAATTTCTTTTTTTTTCGATGATTGCACATTCAGATTTTCTGCTTGAACATAAGATTATTATTTTTAACGCCACAGTTATAAAATCTCTGTTTATTGTCTTTGACAAACATTCTGTCGAGATGTCACTCTTCACCTCTATAGTTCTATTTCTTTCGTCTTTCTGGTTGCGTTGGCTGGTATTGTTTGTTACGTAATTAGGAAGGGTCGGTTGCATCTTTACACCGAGCCTGACTTTTTCTTTCGTCGTTGTCTCCTTATTGGTGTATCTCCCTACAGCCACCTTGATCTCTCTGTATCTAACTACCTTTTTTTTATCTATTCATCTATCCATGTACGAGTTACTATTAATCCATCCATCCATTCATCTATCTATCTATCTATCTATCTATCTATCTATCTATCTATCTATCTATCTATCTATCTATCTATCTATCTATCTATCTATCTATCTATCTATCTATCTATCTATCTATCTATCTATTATCTATCTATCTATCTATCTATCTATCTATCTATCTATCTATCTATCTATCTATCTATCTATCATATGTCTATTTATCTGTCTATCTACCACAATCTATCTTTATATTTTTATTTTTATTTTATTTCTCCTCCTCCATGACTCCTCTTAGCCGGACACATTAAACTGGAGTCATAGTATCCCCGCCTTGTCTCGTGTCTGTCAGCACATACCATTTTCAGACGTCAATCTAGGGGCTCGTCCACAATATAGCCCATATAGTGTTGGCGTTGGAAATTAAACCAACTCAACCCTTCTCCTCCTCTCTCTCCCTCTCTGTTTGTCTATCTCTATTTTCCTTGTCTTCTTTTTTCAAGACTCACTATTCCATCTTACATCCTTTCCATTTAGTCTCTTATCTATCTCCCATCTATAGCTATTTATCTATGTATTTGCATGCATTCATTTACCATCCCTATCTGTCTGTCTATCTATCTATCTATCTATCTATCTATCTATCTATCTATCTATCTATCTATCTATCTATATATCTATCTATCTATCTATCTTTCTATCCTCTATCTTTTTTATATCCATCTATCTATCTATCTTTCTATCCCCTATCTTTTTTATATCCATCTATCTATCTATTTATCGATCGATCGATTGATCGATTAAGCCACGACTAAGCCCCTATTATTCTCTAAAGCTTGAGACCTGGGGAGCTAATATTGTAATCGCTCTGAATGTAGAGTTTACACCAGGGTTACAATGAACGCTACTCTGGAGTGTCCATTCTCTTCTGCGTGAAGTGAAGCCGTAAAAGCCTTGAAAAAGGGTTGAATAATAATGCATCTTTTTGTCTGTCTATAAGAAAAAATGGTATTGTTCCTAAGATCAATGATTATAATACATCCGAGAAGGGTTCTAGCATACCCGACCTTTTCGATTAATATTCGCAAGACTTACCTTCAAGGTAGATTCATAGTTAGTGTGACGCTATCATTGGATGTAAGCTCCGGGTTCTCCTATCTTTAATTTCAAAAAGCTTCTTCTTCCATAATTCGATATGTTATGTGTCTTTCGATCTAACCAAATATCTCTTTATTTGTCCCATCCAACAATTTTTATATATTTCTATTACTTATATAGATTAAACTAACATATACCCAACACTGTTGTTACTTTGCCATCCATGTAACAGGGCAGGGTTAAGAACTATGTAAGTGCCATATATAACAACTATTGTGTATATTTCTGTCTATTGTTATTATTATGATTGCATCTAACAAACGCTGTAGTTGCCTTGCTACCCATGCACCCCGTCGAATAATTTTTGTATGGCTCTAGTATTCATATCCCTTCACATATGACTGTATCGTGCATACGCTGTTCTTACATCGCTACTAATCCCAACTGCATATTAATACCATGTACCCCGCCGAATAAATTTTGTATATTTCTATTATTTCATTTCATTGCTTATGATGTTATCTTACATACAACGTTTTAAACTGGCTATTATACCCATGTATTTGAATTTTGTATAGGTCTACTATTTCTATCGATTATATAATTCTATCTAACAAGCTCTGTTTTACATCGCTATCTTATGTACCCCGTGCCCGCTCAGGCGAGAATGAAGAACCATGTAGAGGAGGTGAAGCTGCAGAAGGTCCTGGCTAACCTGGAGGTTGGACGCCGCATTAAGAAGATCATGCTCAACATGGAACTCTTTGAGGATAGAAGGACAGCTCACAAGTAGGCCATCATGACCAAGGGGGCACCATAAAAATAATTTAAGAGAATTTTCAATAAGGCTTCATCTTTTACCAAATCCTTATTTTGTAATAACTAACAAGAAGTTTGGTAAGTTGAATGGGATGGAGTGTGTGTGTGGGAGGGCGGATTGGCTACTAATTTGTAAATGTATAATTATTATTAGGCATTAATTTTCAAATAAAGTTATGTCATTTTCTTTGTCTTACTACAGTACCTCGGAATAAATATGAATGGCAGTAGTTCATACTTTACAGTTATAGCAACAGTTATTGTTCATAATGATGTTTTGCAAGTGAGAGGCTTTTGGGACTTTTGAAAGAATGAATATTACTATGAATATAATAAAATGTAATGTAGTAGTGCAATGTATAATTCATAATCTAAACCACCCTGTATTTTTTTTCTCATTTATAAATTAATTCTTTCCATTTAGGTTGAAGAAAGAGGTATCCGACCTGGAAACAAAGAAGAAGAAAGCGATGCAAACATTCATCAGCAACAGCCGCGGGAGGGCAAGTTTCAGTGCGTTTGCTGCCAAAACGGGGTTTTTCTCGCTGAGAAACTTTAACAAAAGCAACTCTCTAACGTACTCAGGAACAGACCAAAATAGAGATACCGTCACCACTGCTCCAACCAGCGGCGTCAACAGGACAGGGATTTTCCCGGTCACCAAGGGAACCACGCGCAACACTTCGCCGAACTATGGTGGCTTGCAGCCATCCTCTGCTCATAACGCTATGGTAACACCTGCGGTACCGAGCAGCGGCAACTGCCAACTGGGTGACTCAATGAACGGCAAAGTGTTCAGTACAGGAAACGGATCAGGTCAAAATCAGAACGTGATCGTCACGCTTGGTGATGCCAATAACTACAGCGCGACGATCAGAAGAAGATCGAACAGTTTCCGAGAAACGGCAGCAGGAAGTGGAGGCCTTCACACCACAAGCAGTATGCAAAGAGCAGACCATGGTCTCGCGCAGCCCCAGCATAGAGCTGTCGGTCCGCACAGTAGCGGCCCCTCCAACCGCCGCCCTGACCACTGCTCCTCACAACAAACCGTGTACCGCAGATCCAGCGGAGTGCCAAACACGCTTCCAACTTCCGGACACATTGCCCTCCGCCAATGTTCTCACGACCAGAAGCTGGCAAGTTCCGGGGCGGGAGGGAACACTCCTGCCGTAGCACCCATGCATAGACTGAGACGCGCCCCAACAGATGTGCGCTCTACCCGTACTCTACCAAATCTACCCGTCCCATCCTCCTCTACGACTGCTACTCTCGCCGCTAGACCGCGAACGTCGGGCTCCAGCAAGCTGTGGCCAGGCGACCCTAACGCCATCCAGTCTGTCCGCCGGGGCCGCAAGAAGCCAGAGGAAATGCTGTCGTTTGTGAAGAACGGAGAGGAAGCGAGGCGCATGGTGCGAGACAGCCCGGTGACGTGCAGTAGAAACTGCAGCAAACCAGACCTGCTGATAGAGCTTGGTCGATCCTACAGCGACCTGCCGTCTCTTCTGCCCGCGATAGAGAAGGCGCGGCACGATATGGCCAGGAGGGAGGCTGCAAGCAGAGACGCTGTCCCCCAGCCTCAGCCGGACCAGTTCTTAGAGGATGTGGTGCAGACGATGCCAATCTCGCAGATTCAGTACGGCGCGTTGCGCAGTTTAGGTGGAGTCAGAAGGAACTCAGTTATAGCATGATGGAAATTTTGTATTTGGATGAACAAATAATAGGAGGAATGTTTTCACGTGTCCAATATTTGTGACATATAAGGGCGACGTTTTTTACCATTTTCCACAGAGCTTAAGAATCATATGCAGTACAGAGCGATATATCCCAAATTGCGCTTTTATGTGTGCTAATGATGAAGGTAAACTAGATTTAAATTTTATCTTTAAAAAAGGAACATTCGTTATAACTTTAATATGACATGCTAAATGAAAAGGAGTGAATTTTACCTCAATCAATCTAAAAAATTGTGTAAACCTTTGCACCAGCTATATAAGAAATTTGCACGTTCGAGCAGTCATAAACAATGCTCAAATACTAGTTTACGATCTGGTGGATGGAATGGTGAACAGAATCAAATTTATGCTTCGTTTTAATTACTTTTGCAGGCAAAGGTTTAGCATTTTTTTATTTTTGAACTTGAACTTTTTCTTAAAACAGACGTCGAATTCTTGGAAAGTCAACCTAAACCTTTTCAAAATTAACCGTCATCCTGAATGATTGTCCTGTTTATCGTTAAGCTAAAGCCCATCGCATATTTGAAACGAATTCTTCAGATGGTGGCAGCAAACATTTTCTCAAAGGGCAACTTAACCGAAAATGTTGTTTGTAAAAAGAAAAAAAAACTTGTGAATAAAATACGGGTCATCATTATAGTTAATGTTCTCTGTAAAACTATGCCCTTTGTTCGTATTTTATTGAAGTAATTTAACTCACTTCAAACTTATCATGTTAGTATTTTTGCAAAGATAAAATATCAATACATTATTTTGAGGTGGGTTTTTTTTACTGATTTGAATACAGGAGTGAATCAATCTTATGAAAGCTAGGCGCCAATGCATGATCGTTGTGTTTAAAGGCCGGTAGCACATGTATTTTGATGAGAGTTAAGTAAGACTAGTAGTAAGGTGTAAATCAGATTTAATTCTGGATGTTTTCCATTTCACGGAGGCGGAACGACCGTATCAATATACACCTCTTGTGTATTAAAAAAAAATAATGGTATACAAATCAACAAATATTATTTTGATATAAGATCTGTATTATTATGTTGGTTTTTTTAAGCTTAACTTGAAACAAAATAATTACTACGGCTACATCCCCCACCCCAATTCATCAGTATATGGACTCTCTTTACACAAATTTCTCATCTGTAACTGATTCATTTGCATATTATTAACTTAACTTGTTTCATTACATTTTGATGACACAATCGCACAAATTAATAGGGGTAAATGAATAATAATGCCACAACTCATTAAAGTTCTCACTTTGACCATTAACTTTTTACATGTTCAATCTTGACAGACAGATGTCTCCAATCTCTGAAAATTTCACCAACTGGGTTTATTTTAGAATGTAAATATTTATGATTGCGTATGAAATGGATAAGCTGTACCCAATGTACATGTTGGTACCAAATGGACGTTGGTGTGTATTCAATTTCTCGACCTGCCCCCAGGAAAACGACCAAGACCTCCAAAGATCTCCTGGTCGGATCTCTGTATAAAGAGATTTGACGTAAGCTGAATTCAATAACCTGATAAATGTAATGGAAAATTTGTGATATACATGTAACAAACAATTAAACAGACAGACAATGCGGATGTGAGTGGTGAGATAATAACGCTCTACATAGAGATAAAACATTGCAACTAAAAACTTGAGGGTAATTTGTATTTTTTTATATAAATATGACCCACATCGATAAGTGAGATTTACATGCCATCGAGATGTCACTCTTACTTTCTCTACGTCCTGCAACCAAGACTCTCCCTCTCTGCTCTCTCTCTCTCTCTCTCTCTCTCTCTCTCTCTCTCTCTCTCTCTCTCTCTCTCTCTCTCTCTCTCTCTCTCTCTCTCTCTCTCTCTCTCTCTCTCTCTCTCTCTCTCTCTCTCTCTCTCTCTCTCACTCACTGTCTACGACAAACCTTCAACGCGGAAGCTGTTTTTTTTTGTGTGGAAATATCTTTATCGTGGCAGGATAAAAAATAACCACACAATATTATCAGATTATCGGGAATCGACGCTGTGAAGTTGTCATGACCTTCCTCATCTCTTGAGGCTGAACAACCAATGAGCATAGCTGCTTGAAATGTAAATTATAAACATGTATAAACAAGCTTCATCTTTATCGTGACGCTCCTTTCAGGAAAAAGGTATGTCAGCATACATTTTATTATTGTCATAACAGCTATATTTGAATTGATAACAAATATTTTAACTAGAATCATATTATTTTTACACATTGTAAACAATAAACAGAGGCCAGAACCCCTGAGTTTAACTGTGCACCACTTTGGACAAATGATATCCACCTGCCACTTTAAAACCAGTGGCACTTGATCTGAACAGGATATAGATAACACAAGGTTGAGCAACGTATAAAAGTACGTGTCGAGACGACAACCTGCAGAATTAATTCTACAACACTTGGTTTAATTTCATCCGTCAAAATAATTTGAAAAATTATCTAAAGGCTCCGGCAGCTGTCAACGTATGCGTGAGGCTGAGGCTGTTTTGAAGACTTCTGGAAAACAGTTGCATTTAACAATATGAGGATTTCCAGCACTTTGGCGAGTTGGTCGTGCTTCCTTTTTCTTCTCACTGTCTGTTGCACAGGTAGTATAATAAAATAAAATGCATGTAAAAATAGAAGTATAAATAGCATAACTGGTATTATCAATAGTTGCCATGGTAAGAAAAGTACCTGTTGTACTAATTAAATATAACAAGTTTCAAAAAAAGCTAAGCACAAAAAAAACACCAGAATTTCAATGAAGCAACATTGGACAATTTAAAAAAGAAACTCTAATGAATAAGGTTTTGCACAGAAACACAATAGCAGCAAATAGTAGCAAAAAATTAGTACGTATGTCTCAAAATGAAATAGTAAAAAATTAATATCGAAACTAGCTGAGGATTGGTTCGATTTAAGAATTATAATTAATTGAAAGTCTACAAATTTAAAGCGTAAATCTGGTTTATTTTATAGATCTAGCTAAGGATCAGGAAGGTTTCTCCAGAAAAATTTCACTTCATGATGTAAAAGTAAAAACAGGATAGATGATCATTGATAAAGATGATACCCTTGTCTTCAACTATGAGATCTAGCGGACGTGACATTAAATAACAATCTAGAGCATACGTGAGCACCTGTACACGGTTTAGAACTGTGGATCCGGTGCAACCAATGTGAAAATAGTAGTAGTAGTAGTAGTAGTAGTAGTAGTAGTAGTAGTAGTAGTAGTAGTAGTAGTAGTAGTAGTAGTAGTAGTAGTAGTAGTAGTAGTAGTAGTAGTAGTAGTAGTAGTAGTAGTAGTAGTAGTAGTAGTAGTAGTAGTAGTAGTAGTAGTAGTAGTAGTAGTAGTAGTAGTAGTAGTAGTAGTAGTAGTAGTAGTAGTAGTAGTAGTAGTATTGGTGGTGGTGATGCTGTAAGTATAATCATCATCTTTATCATTATCAACGTCATCATTATCATCATTAACAGCCAATGGAGCTAATATTAATGCAGTCAATCTTTTTTTTAGAGTTAGTATGTAGCACTTAACAAGCAGTTGACGAAGTCAAGTGATAAGCTTAGATCTAGACATTTGTGTTTTATTTCAACTCCATAACATGACAACAAAAAGACAGGAAGTCTTGGTGTGACGTAAAACGCAAAAGCAATGAATGAACGGAACAATTTGGTTCGAGAGTCCGCCACACACCTCCCCCCAGCACAGACATCTCACTGAGTTACTGGAAGCGCACGGGCAGTCTCACTTGTCGCCCTTTGCGTGACGTAAGAGTAGTAGTAGTAGTAGTAGTAGTAGTAGTAGTAGTAGTAGTAGTAGTAGTAGTAGTAGTAGTAGTAGTAGTAGTAGTATTGGTGGTGGTGATGCTGTAAGTATAATCATCATCTTTATCATTATCAACGTCATCATTATCATCATCATCATCATCATCACCACCACAACTGCCATTATTATGATTCAGAGTCTTCCTATTTTTTCTTGTTTTTCTGTGTTCACATTGTGGATTATAAATGAAAACTGTTCTTGTACCCACCTCTGTGTCAGGACTAGAGTTGAGCCTGGACTTGGATAGCCCTAGCCAGGCCGGGTCTTGTGCTGTGCTGCGCTGTGTGGAAGACAGCCAGGCCACCTTCACGTCCTCAATGAGACAATACGATATCAACACTTCTCCGAGGAACATTTCCAGACTATCCGTATTCCAATCATACCCATCGATATCAGGCGGAAAGAACAGTAATGCTCTTGATCTGGGAGTGGAAATTGCATTTCTCACACCAGGAAAGAACAGACTTAGGCAGTTAACAAACGGTATCAAAATTGATGGTATTTTGGAGGACGGCCGAGCTTCTCTTACATTAGTTTTGTCAAAGTCGATAGACTGCCTTGCATACTTCGCTTGTCAACTCCGGACTGTGGATACTAACGGCGAGGAATCAGTGAGTCTTAGCCGTGTGCACCAGAGGAGAAAGGGCAATAAAGAAGAGAGTTTGATGTCAGCGGTTTCTAAAATTCTAAACATAGTGCACCAGCTTGATGCTAAAGTTACATTGGCAGGCAAATCTACAGAGAAGCTTGAAAACAACATAAACACCCTGAAAAACAAGGTAGAAACCCTTGACAAAAATTTCGAAACTAAAACATTCCTAGTAAGCAGAGCTACAGAAAGAATGGAGAGTAAAATGGAGAAAATTGAAAATAAAGTAGACGATCTTGAAAACAATCTAACAGTGAGTAAATTAACTGAAAAGTTGGAATCGAAAATGGATGTCTTGATGAACAGGCTAGGGAACGAAATGGGAACTCTACAAAGAGTCATTCGGAATGGTTTTGTTTCGTTTGAAAATCGAATTAAAGACAGACTTCAAAATGGATTTGAGGACAAGTTGGACCAGGTTCTTCTTAAAACTCATGAAGCTATTGACTCGCAGTGTGCAGATGTATATAAAATGTTTAACACAAGTTTCGCCGCGCTTGGTCGATATCTAAAACAAGAACAAAAAGAAATTTGTATGAACCTAAATGCGGAATTACAAAACTGTTCTCGCAGCCCAAAGAATACGACAGACGCCCCTCTTACTACAGACGTCAACCAAAGCACCGTCGATACTCAGACAGCAGTTCATGACTTGAGTTACCAGGTCAACTCGACAGCTGCAGCCGTGATAAAAGACCTTTTTAGTCTGAAGCAATGTACAAGAGGGATAACCACGACCCTGCCACATGATCCTTACTCTTATCATCTTATTCAACCCAGTACAGACAGCATCTTGAATGGCCCGTACCTCTGCGACACCGAAACAGACGGGGGTGGCTGGATAGTCATCCAGCGCCGCTCCATCGGCGACGTTGATTTTTACCGCAGTTGGGACGAATACAAGAACGGCTTCGGCGACATGAGCAGTGATTTCTGGCTTGGCAACGAGCAAATCCACAATATTACCTCGAAAGGTTCATACGAACTCAGAGTGGAACTGGTCTTCGAGGATGGGTCGACTGGCTATGCAAGATACAACCGTTTCTCCATAGCCGATGAAAACAGCAAGTACGCCCTGACTATAGGGGGCTACAGCGGAACGGCTAGGGACAGTATGGCACGAAACAACGGCCAAAGTTTCACGACAAAGGACCGAGACAACGATGCCGACGATAACCGCAATTGTGGTGAGCGTTTTAAAGGAGGATGGTGGTATTGGCATTGCTCATACGCAAATATTAATGGAGAATGGCGAGGTCTTCTTGGGGAAGGGGGGATGTTCTGGAAAACATATCCATCATTCAAACTGGTTTATTTTTCAGAGATGAAAATTAGGCTTTTATAAGAGGAGTCATTGTATGCAGGAATTCCCTGTTAATTTTGTCTTGTATCAGTCCCAAAAAGAAGCTCACATCATTAAAACCAATGATATGTGAAATAACACAACGACAAAACAACGACAAATGCCTCTTGTTGCATTTGAATCGTGTATTCCAGCGACGTTCGATTTTCTATTATTACCCAACACAACCATCCCGTAAAAACAAAACTATATCTCCTATCGAAAAAAGAGAGATATACATGTATACTCAAATGAGCCAACTGCGTTGGTTTCATCACTATTGATATTTTTAAACATGCAAAACAAAAATCAGAAGTTTATCAAATTAATTGAGAGTCATCATGCATTCTAGTTCCCTTTAAAGTCCTTATTTGTCTTATGTCCTGATCTGTAATGATATCGAATGAGACTCAAAATGACTTGTCGCTTGGAATGTTGATGTACCACTCTATATACGCTCCAGGCAATGAGGCTATATCGCGCTACTTCTAAGAAGTCTTTGTGGAAGTGTTAGAAGTATCTTTTCCGATTTGCTAATTTTATTCCACTTCTGGGTTGTTCTAAAAGCGGTGCAGGAAAAAGCAATAAGAAAACTTAGGGAAGTATCTTCATCATTGTAGTCTTAAACTTGTCCCTTTCTTTTCTCTTTGTTCAAATTATGCATATTTTTCTATATTTTTTTTGTTACTGTTATTGTAATGGCTATTGATTTTTCTCATGCATGTTCTATTGTTATTGTAATTATTACTTTGAGAACAGTTTCCAAAAAAATGTACTTACTTTTTTTTATCAACTTAACCGATACCTTGAAGCTAATGGATTTAAACATGTGATAGTAATTGAATATTTTTCATCCAGCTTTCACTTATTAAACAATTATTTATAGTAAAAACTTGTCATTGTACTAAGGTTTATGAAAATTGGAAACAATTTAAAGATAGCTAATTTTATATGTGTGCACCCACCCTTTCCACTGCGTTTTACTTAGTCCTCAAATTTTTGTGATCAATAAAAGTGTGTTTCTGCGCAATAATATTTTTTCTTTCTTTTTTTTTATAGCACAATGAAATTGCTTGCCTTTATTTCTTCTTCTATATAACCTTTGTGTATTTGTTACAAACGCTGTTCTCTCAGTCTCATTCCTCGTGTTATTGTCGATAATGATTTATTAGCACCATCCAAAGAATATAACTCACTGTGTCATTTACTGCCTAAAATCGATGCTCAGACATTATTGAAGGAGGGTCGTAACCTGGGGGTAGAACATCGGCTCTCGACGCAGGAAGTGCGTGGTTCGAGCCCCGCTCTGGAAATTTCATTCCCTACTGGTTGGGTCGGTTTCAGTTAATAACAGCGTAATGGAAGAAAAAACCAATATTTCATAGCGGTAAATTGAATTCGTTTTTATGTACCTTAATGTATTCAAGCTGTTTTACAGTTTCTAAATAATTATATAAGGACGTCTCTTTTTACATTAACTTGTCAACCTACACTTTTTTAACCGTAGATTCTGAAAGTAAATGGTTGGAGATTTTTCGTTGAAGTTCTTGAGCGGTATATAAAGTGCTTGTTTGCTCGTGGCTTTGTTTGTTTTTTGTTTGTTTGTTGGGTTTGTTCCTTTTTTGGTTGGTCTTTTAGGTAAAAATTAAACACAGCTTTCTTTTTAAGATCTGTTTATAATCTGCGGATGGTTAACTTAATAGTGATCGCTTTTCTTTGAACGATTATTTTTTAAAACCATTTCTCATGTCATTGAAATGTAAGTATTAGATGTCATAACATGGTACGTGGACATTGAAACAAATACGAAACAGTACTTTTTTTTTTTGCAAACTTCTTTAATTGGTAGCAATCCAATTTTTAACAACAAACAAAAGCTTTAGAGGCGCTTCAAATGGTTCCTTTTACAGTTACTAAAATGCAAGGCATTTTAACCACATTACAACAGAATTTAACTTAGCATACTAATTATCAGTATGTATTAAAATATCTCTATGAAGCTACATCTTTAGTAAACAATATGAATCAATATTTAAACTAAGTATACCATAATGCTCTGTTAACTTTTTTTTCTCATTTGAGCCTCCACCGATAGTGATTCTGACGTGTCAAAGAATACAAGTTCGTTTTTCCAGTCATTGTCGTGATGCATGAAATGAAATACAAGTACACTTCATCTCTAATGTTAAGGATTACATTTACAACCTGTTAAGAATTATACAATAAATACAGCTGGGATTTTCTTTTCAATTTTTTTTTCTTTCCAGTGCTTTAGTAAAAATGGTCAGGAACTGAGGCCGATGCATCCCACAAAGCGCAATATTTCGGCTATTTTCTCTAAAAGCGTAATTTTCACCACTGTGCAAAAACACCTAAAACTACCAGCTCTTCTTATCATTAGTCTTCCTCTCCTAATCTCATTATTTTTTTTTATTTATTTATGCCAGTAATTTAATAACATACCGGTATTAATTGCTTAACCTTTCATATAGAACTACGTTGGTCTAAGATATCAAAGAAGAATTAGTAATTAGTTTGAGTCAGCCTAAATTCATGTACGGTAAAGTGTCACAGTGAACAAGGGTAAAGCACAGATATTTCTACAATGTTTTTATCATGCACACAATGACACACACAAAATTATGGCACTTTCATATTTTCTGGGTGAGTCTGTTATGTATACGCATCTTCATGCATCAGTTATACAGAAGTGTTTGTAGAAGCTTAACCAGGTTTACTATTGCACGCATTTTATTTCAAGCACCATTATACTCATCTAAAATCTGATCAATCTTCCATGCAACAGTAAACCTGGTTGAAAACATGCATTCTTTGCTAGGTACAAAATTCTTTCAAAACGTGCAGTACACGTCTTCGTTCGTAATAATGTGAGGGAATATCGTCTCCAAGGTCTGAACCGCATTGGTTACTATGATCAAACAAGTGTGCTATCTTCTGAGTCATAAAACATCGTCGATGTAGGATCGATTTTTGGATTAATACTGACGAAACATTTTTCTTTTGATTTGTACTTGCTGCGGGCACCCTGCAAAGATAGGAAAAATGAAATGAATCAGGCTCACAAGGGAAACGGGTGGTTTATAAATCAAATTCACATTTGAAATTAATTTTATAGAAATAATTAGTCTTTACCGAAGCACAAGATCTAAGTGCTCTGGTATTATGGTAGAATACAGATATGCTCCAGGTTTCTAATTTATTTTTTAATATAAATAAAGTGAATACATGCGAAAAACCCAACAAAAGGTGATTAATCTAGAAATTTTAATAAATATTAACATCGTAAATGTTTACGAAGTTGTAATTCGAGAAACAAAATTGAGAAAACCAGCAGATATTACTTTAAAATGTTTTAACGATATTTTAAGTAAACGTACTATTAAAAAAAAAGAAATTCGAATGGAGAGTGGGAAAAAGTAAGGAAAAGCCCAGAAAAGCTACAAATTAATGTTGTGAATAACTACGTTATTAAATTACCTTTGTAATAAGTGTGATATACTTAACCATTTGAATCGAATCGATTTAAAACTTCATATAGTCAATATATAAATGAATACATATCGGGCAAAACATCCTTGTAATGTGTTATTAACCCTAAAATAATAGTTGCATATAATTATTATCAAACCCGTCACAGATGAGCAATGTAAATTCCATATTGCTTTTGTTTAGTGTCCACTACGCCTTACAGTTCACCCAGAAAACTTGCATATATTCCAATTGGGCTCCTACGTCTTTTCGTGTATCAAATTTATCCTTTTATCCCATATGTAAAATTTGACATCTAGATCAAGATCTGTTATTTTCTTTCCCCCTGTTTTGCTATGCCTCATGTATTTTTTTGTTTCTTCCTGCTATAGCTCAACCTCTATAATACTATTATGTCTAGATAAAATATAAGTTCACAAAGCGATAAATATTTTGACTGACGCCAGAGAATTTCAAAAATACATGGATATGTGTGGTTGGTAGTTTATCTATGAATAATTTATTGAAATATCTTTAAACTAGGTCTTTTTTTCCTCCACACGGATACACTTTCCCTCTCTCTCTCTCTCTCTCTCTCTCTCTCTCTCTCTCTCTCTCTCTCTCTCTCTCTCTCTCTCTCTCTCTCTCTCTCTCTCTTCTCTCTCTCTCTCTGTCTATTTGCCTCTTTTGTCTCTCTCCCCCTCTTTCTCATTCTCTCTCTTTCCGTCTCTCCCTCCTCCTTTCCCATTTACAATGTATCTGTGTCTCTCTCCCTCTCTGCGCCTCTCTCCCCCTCTATGACTTTTTGTTTTTCTTTCTTTCTTTTTCGATCACACATAGCCTACACATATTCTCTATTTCTCAAAGCCACTTTTCTCCCCTTCCTCGAAGAAACCGAAGAAACCGAAGAAACCCACCTGAAACTTGGACGTGGGTGCCTTGATGAGCAGCAAGGCAAGCTCCTCCACCTCTGCACGCAGCTCGCTGTCGGCGTAGCCCGTGTAGAACTGCAAGCCTGGCGACCAGAAGGAGGCCAGGTCCTGCGCATGTGCAGAGCGGCCCACAGCCAACACCGGCCCGTCCAGCCCGGGCGACATCAGCAAACGGCGGGCCTGCAGGAGAGCTGCGGCTGCCATCTTGGATGGAAGCACGCACGCCAGTTTGGTGTCAGTAAGGCCAAGGTCCAGGAGGTACATGGACATGTGCCGGACCTGTGGATATAGAAAAATTTTGAAATGGACATTTTCACAACCCAAAACAATTTGTTCTTCTAATTTCAATAGAGTTAGAACAATTAGGGACTTAGTCGGCGACGTCTTAAACAACTACCAAAGATTCATAATTACAAAAAAAAAAATTGAAAAGATGAAAGAGTGCCACATTGTTCGATGGGGAGGCACCCGGTTCAAACCAGTGAACCGGAAGAATCTTATTTGTCGGATTTCTTCTCATGCTGGTTCGGTAGATGTCAGTATAATGTGACTGGTTAAAAAAAGAGTAGTAGTATCCACGCGCTGTTCGTGTGTGGCAGCATGTTAAGTTGTCAGACTCTACAGGTCGTGGGATCTGTCACCATAGAGAAATCCCCATGAGATTCTAGGAGACATGAGCAAGTAGAGATCGTCACTTTCTCCGACCAAAGTTACATTTTGAGTTTGTATACTCAACTGATAAAACGTTTAGAGCGTGGAAGTACTGAAACCATAATACCTAACAGATGTCTCTTCACATAAAGAGAAAAAAATCTGGATAGCTACCTGTGACTGTGTTAAATCTTATCAAATATAGTGAAAGATAGATAGAAATAAAGGCAGACAGACATGACTTAGTTGTAAACTATACCCTAAAATATAATTATGGTGTAGATGGTGCTTAAACTTGTTAATTACAATTGAAGAAAGCATACAAATGTGATGCGAAAATACGAACTTAAATTCCAATCATATTTGCATAATTATGGCATTGGTAACATTGTAATCACACTATTTCTTTAATTTAGTTTCTCTTAGCAAAACGTCTATTAAAAGCAGTCTTCCACTCCGAGTCTTTTTCTTGCATCTGTCCCAATAGCGAAGCGTATCGTGGTTTTCAAAGTACACTTTCACTCTACAATAAGTGTGAAAGTGTTGTTTTTATCGTTGAAGGTCCACAACTAGGCAGGGTTTATATTGATCATAAACATCAATGGGAAAGCAATACCCATCGATTTATTAAATAAGTCAGAGACTTAACTGTAAGAAAAATACCTTTTGTGAGTGCTGGTGCACCTGAAGAAACCGTTCCAGGAAATGCGTGCACACCGGTCTGGCGATGTCCCAGTCCAGGACATAAAGGACTTCTCTCTCATAGTGCTTCACCTCGTCCTCCGAGTAGGTGCTGTCTGTCAGGTAGCACAGAGTCTTGATCTGCACAGACACATCGAGACAATTAAACATGGTTGTATTCCTTACTTTTTGCAGTTTCGGTCTTTTAACTGCCTTTCTCCCAGAATTCCCGGGGTTAAAATGGCAGAGCCTTGTGTCTATATGGCCAATACTTCTATTTGTACGGTGATGATTACCAATAAATTAGGGATGTGACTGGAGATGCGCCAATATCTAAATGAAGATAAGGTAAACAAATTGAACCTGAAAACAAATTCCTCCAGAAGACAAAATGAATGCATCGACTCGTAAGTATGATACCAGGGCATCTCAAACCCCTGATTGCCCCCATATTATAGAGCGAACTGTGCGCTACTCAGCCATAGGCATTCATCTCATCTCGGACACTCTATCCGTACATTAAATTAAAGGAGGCAGCAGTTTATACAGCTGTCCCAATGAAACGAGTATCTCTGATCTCCAAGCAACACTGAAATCATCTGGTCACCCAAATAAATTTTTTCTCTTAAAATGGTGACTCGCAAGTTTTGAATCGCATGTTGAAGGCCTCTATAGTCTTACCATTGACTACTAAGCTCCATTGTAAACTCAACTAGGCCCAGTCGAGTCGATATAATGTGACCGACCAAGACTCGGGTATCCCGCTGCAGGGCCCCATCGCCGAATGGGGCCTTTAAGACATGGGAGACATTAAACTAGGCATAAAAAAACTCGCCTCAGTGCAGAATCTTTCGCAGAACTTGGAGGCGATCAAGAGGCAGGTGATGCCGACCAGCTGCAGGAGGGCCATGGTCACGCCCCCTCTCGCCAGGACGCGGTCGATGAGCACTCGGCACAGGTGCATAGTCTCGTCCAGGAGGTCCTCGTGCGCCTGCCCACACGTTAGAAAACAACGCTTTATTTTGATATTTTGGATGATACATACATGTATTAGTTTGGATAAAGTTATAATATCCTGCGTGAAGACAGCCTAGAGATAAGAAAGTAAACTACGCTCTAGCATTGACCAAGAAAGCCAGAGGTGCCAGATAATACAAAATATAGAATACAGAAATCTGTATTCATTCCTCAATGGGAAATTGAAAATGCACTCTCTTCATAAAACAGACGAAATTTTAAAAAGAAACAGGTCTATTTTATCTTGGCCACCAGCAGATAATCTTCTCTAACATTAAATCACAGAAAGTTTTTATGTCTAACGAAATGCTATACTTTTTTTAATGCCACAGCCTGGAACCTTTCCTGTTCCTGAGTGTACTTCATCCACATCACAGACAGCAAAATGTTCCGCGCAGTTCTAGAAAAGTGTCTAGGCGTTAAATAAATCCCATGGAATTCGATGGCTTGGATTATTTTGCACATTCAATATCCAGGGAGTAAAGAATCATAAACACAAAACCGCACCATCGTTGATAACCGTTTTAACGTTGAGTTATTGTTTATTTTGAACGCAGGCTTTATGGTGAATGCTTCAAACATAAGTTCTCTTATAACGAGACTCATATCCTTCCTCTAGTTTTGTTATGGGGAAGTGTATCGTGAATCTTGCGGAACAAGGTAGGTTTTGGTTAATTATTTACCAAGTAATTCTCGTGTTACCTGCACCTGCAGCAGCCAGTCCATGAGCACTGCGCGCATCCGGGGCGTCACTTCCGGGCTTCTGGCGATGAACTCTGGAACCATGGCGTGTCCTGCTTCCATTTTCTAGATACCCAAAGCAAAGGAACGGTATACATGTTGAAGAGTTTTCTACACATTAGTTTATCCAAGCATTGGTTGATCTTTGAAAATTACATTGTTTTTCGCGACAGTTCAATCGTTAAACGGAATTTAGATGGTATTGGGTTGTTATTTTTACCTCAATAACTTCATTCTATTTTTAAAACAGCTTCAGAGGATGCGTCTCAAAAGTAGACATAAAAACATTGGTAAGCCTTATGGATAAAGAAGTAAGGTACAAATGAATGTATTCCCCCCTCCTGACTACCTTCCCGACCCCCATCATTGATCTCACCCTCCAGTACTGCACCACATCCTTGGAGTAAATACAAGGAGCGACCCTGTCGAGCTGAGCATCAATGTCCTCAACGCCTTTGGGCATCTTTGGCAAGGCTTTGGAAGAGTCACCAGAGCTGATCATCGAGGCCGCACTAGGAGGCGAGAGAAGCGATACCTCCATAGGGGAAACCGCCACGAAACACTGCTCTGAGACGGTGAATGGGGAGAGGGGGAGCTAAGTTTTTATCATAAAAAATATTCGATTTTTACACAGTTGACACAATACAGATCTATATATATAGCTATACTCCTTAAATAAGAAAGAATAGAATACTATGTTGCCATAATAACATTTATCTGTAAAACAAAATCCAATAACATTAAATAGGAGAAAATTTTGATCTTACTTGAAGTCAACATCTCTTTGGACTCAAACTTTCTGTGAGGTTTACTGGGCTGTGTTGCATTGGCTGTAAAAGAAAAGAAAAGTATGTCCTTTTGTCCACTGTATACATAATTACCAATCCCAATACAGGGGAACATCACCTATCCCTATACAGAAAAATAAATTTGTACAGCTTCTTACCTGGAGATTTCAACCTAAGAAAAACATTAGTAAGGGCACATTAGTAAGGGCAATGATTAAAATTGTATTTACTATTGAGACATATTAGTCGTGTAACCCACACTTGTGAACAGTTACATTGGTGTACCTCTCTTAAAACACTTCTCCTTTCTATTTGCCAACGTTATGATGTAGATGTTCATTGCATTTAAATCAATATTTTATATCTAGCTCAATCAATGTATCACCGCAGAGTGGAATGGGAGCTCTCTGATATGGCAAAGAATAATTATGGCGAAGAATTTAGCGTTCTAAACTCTAAACTGCAGGCCTGTGGTCAAGAGTCGCCTCTTTAGATTTAATGTCAATGTGAAGAGCTGTGATAGAAGCCATTGCACTTTCGCACTGTATCGTATATGGCAGCACGTAAAATTGTTAGACGTGAGTCTCGGGACGCGTCGCCGTATGATCCTGCATGGGATCCTAAGCGACGAAAAACGAGGAGAGTGCTCCTCTCCTACAAAGAGTAAAAGTTCGGCTACAGGATGCTCGGAAGCCCTGAGGTAGAGGACATTGGCTTCCGACGCACCAGGCTCGTGGTTCGAGTCCCACTCTGACGGCTGCGCTTCTTCCCCTACTGGTTGGATCGGTCTCATTAAAATAAGTATGACCTAATGCATCACGGTATCTCGCAATGGGGATTTATCACCACATAGGACTTTTCTTGCGCTTGGGGAGACGTGAAACTAAAAGATAGCTTCGCTGTCTTAAGCAAAGATCGCCAGGTTGCCACCATACCTTTAGACGGAGCATCAGTTTTAATATTGTCTGTTGGTCTTGTCGCTTTCCTTTGGATTTGACCGCCATTTCTGTTTCTGTCGGCCAAGGCCCTTTTCTGAAATACATCAAAATAAACATTTATAGTGTGTGTGTGTGTGTGTGTGTATATATATATATATAAGGCTTGTGGGCAAGAGCCGCCTCTTTAGATTTAATGTCAAGTTCGTTTTTTTTATTACACCCACCACTGCTTGAAATCGACCACCTTTATTGACTCCTATTGCACACATGAAAACCATACACGGTGTCTAAATTTTAACCAATTAGAGAGACCATTTCTTAGGGTGGAATATGTTTATCAAATCAAAAAGATGCATTAACATTTCCATCCACATCTCGTAAGCCTATACTTTTATCGCTGTTTAAATATAAAACATCAATGGAATATAGCAAAAAGAGAAAAGACTAATCTATACCATATTGGTTGTTCATGATTGTTTTAACGCAGTTTCGCTGAAGAGCTTATTCTTGAATAACCAATTTTACGAGAGACTGACCAACACTAAATAAAATTGTGTTCTAGTCAAAACTTTCTTTTATCTTTACTACACTCATGTATGAGCCGTTTACGGCAAAGGTTTGGCACCACAGGTTTTGGAGAGGATTGGCGTAAGTGATAGAGTGTTTGCAAAAGAAACTGGATAGCCTCGAGCTTTATCATACAATTGGGAAGTCAGCAGGGTGAAATCCACGGTCGGACAAAATTTTAATGTGTTGGATTTCGATCCCCCCGCTGGTTGGGTCGTCGGTAAGAGTATAATGTGAAGAGCTGTGACAGAAGCCATGGCACCCTCGCATTGTATCGTATGTGGCAGCACGTAAAAATTGTTAGACGTTAGTCTCGGGACGCGTCGCCGTATGACCCTGCTTGGGATCCTAAGCGACGAAAAACGAGGAGAGTGCTCCTCTCCTACAAAGAGTAAAGGTGCGGCTACAGGATGCTCGGAAGCCCTGAGGTAGAGGACATTAGCTTCCGACGCACCAGGCTCGTGGTTCGAGTCCCACTCTGACGGCTGCGCTTCTTCCCCTACTGGTTGGATCGGTCTCATTAAAATAAGTATGACCTAGTGCATCACGGTTTGTTATATTATATAATGACCCCCCAAAAAAAAACAGCAAACATTTATGTACGTTGGATTTCAGTTTTAACTTGGTGTAAAAAGCATCCGATTATTTCGAATCCATAGATTAGTATCATGCATAACAGCCTTGTTTTGACGATTTCATTTTATAAGGGCTAGTTTTAAAAAAAATTGGTACCTGATTTTGTCTTTGACTTTGGGAGATTGATTTTACAGTCTTGTGTATGCTGGCGGACACTTTTTTTTTTTTTTGGGGGGGGGGGGGTATACTTATTGATGCGTAAAACACCAAATTGGATCAACTACCCGCACCTGTTTGGACGCTGTCTCCGTCTTGGGCTGCCGCTTGCACGCTGTGTCCACCACTCCCTGCTGCAGGGGGAACGTGTGGCAGTTGAAGTCGCTAATCACGTCTTTGGCCAGAGGGTCCGGGCCAGCCTCGTCCAGCGGGTGCTCCTTGGCGTAGTCCTTGCCCTGCTTGCCGCCGCTCCTCCTGCCAGCGAAGACCACGGGGTTGTTCTTCGTGGCGGCGTCTTTGTTTCCACTGGCAAGCAACGACTCTCGGCGTTTCAACATCTGGCGTGTGGTCACCCCAGTCGTTTGAGAGGCTGCCATCAGGCTCTGGTGCAAGTCCAAGGGAAAACATATAAACGAAATAAAGAGTTTCCAAAGTCGTGGTAATGTTCGCGTTGATTGCTAACTAGGAAACACCGTTAGTTTTGACTTATTCGAAGACTATTGTTATGTGTGTGGCCTTCCCATCATTATGATTATGCTGTTGTGACTATTGTTATGTGTGATAAAAAAATTAAAAAATAATAATTAAAAAAAACAGTATCAAGTACATTACATGAATACTGGAATTCATTTTTTAAATAAACGAGAAGGACATTTGACCAAAAAACATGAACAAGACAGTTCGTAAAATTGTTCCAACCAGTTGTGTCAAGTATAGCAATGTACACTGAGAATTTTTATTTTAAAGTGCCCATCAGATTGAATACAATGATTTTCTATACAAATTTGGTTCCCATTACGTCGAGATATAGAAAGATATTAACCAAAAAATACTGTTAGCATATCTAAATACTGAGTAGAATAATTTTTGCTCAAGACTTAGCTCTAAGCAACATAATACATGTAAATCCAGGCTCATTGAATAACTTTAGTGGATTGCAAACGTGTTAAAGATTGAAGTGCTTCTTTAACAACATATATAACTTTTAAAACCATTCAACATATATGCATTTACAACTTGGTCCATTTCAATGAAAACAGAACGTAGTGTTCTCTCAAATCAATCTAAAGTATGCAGCGAGTGAAAAAGGTCCTGATTTTGATGAGTGGCAAGAAGTGCATTTTTTAATTACTCGATGTAAGTTGCAGCATAATGAAGCATACTCCCTTTTGTTATCGTTTGTTAAGAATTGTAAATTAAATGTTCCAATCTGATAATGCAAAAAATACTGGGCATTATACTATATAATGCTTTTTGTTAGATCTATTTGACCTTGTATGACATTAAGTATAGTCAGTTATCACACATTGCCTTTATTGCTACATGCTTTTGTTATAGAAAAGGGTAGTTTGTATCCATCTCTTTTCCTGTTCTAAGAAAGGTTGAGGACTTAAAAAAATTTGTTGCAAAAAAGTGTACTCTTAGAAATAAGTCCCCTCAAAGTTAAAGTGCCCCTCCCACTTTTTTTTAAATTAGTTGCACGAGTTTAGCAATTCATTATGTATTATTTTTATGTTTTATGTTTTATGTTTGTGTGTCAAGAGGGGCGAACTGGGGCAAGTGGTATAGCATGAGTCTCCCAATCGGAAGGTTCCCGGTTTGAAATCCACGATCGATCAAATATCTATTTTTCGATTTCGTCCCTAAGTGGTTGAGTCGGTGTCAGAAATGTGGGCGGCTGAGACTTGTCATGTTATCCCTGCACTGTCTCTGTGTGACAGCACGTAAAATTTGCCAGACATTGTTGGGACCCGTCCACGGTATAGCCCATACAGTGCTGACGGTGTACGCAAACTCAAACGCGTGTCATAAATAAGTGCAGTTGCACCTGTTTCATTTAATTAATTTGTGAGAACTGAAGTGAAGGATAAAGTATTCTGTATCTATGTTATGCCGTTTCTAAACAGGGAAAAATCATATTCTAGATCCAGGAGAGACAAAACAAAAAGTACTTACCTGGTTTATATGGAAGCTTCAAGTTCGCTAGGACGAAAGTAAGTTTCACGAGGATAATGTTTGAATACAGAGCCAACCGTTCTCCACATTCCTAGATCTGCCTCTAAGGATACATTATGAGGATCAGACAAACTATTAGCTGTGCATCAGTCGTGGTAAATCGTACTGAGAAATCCTCTGAGTTTCATTGCTCTGTGTCAGTATCGAGGGGCACATTCGGGTCTCAACAAACTGAGACAGTTTTGGAAAAGAAGGGAAAAAAATTCATGGTCCTGTGTTGTGAGTTGTTTTCACAGTCTTAGTTATTTTCTGTATCCTTGGGTTGCAAATTTAAACATTCGCTGAGTACATATTAAAAAGTAGGGCAGGCTTAAGCGATGCGATGTGTCATGTAAAGGTAAATTTGAATATCCTTAGGACCAGCACCCACATGCTAGAAACAATCCTGGAGTATTTCTATACACGTATCAGCTGTGGACAACATGATATGGCAATAAATACCCTCTTTAGACAACCAAAAAAGTTCTAAAGACCTAACACGAAACCG
>RQTK01000099.1:543665-581002 GCA_003991915.1 Elysia chlorotica
TGGATAAATACAATTTCTGTTCAGTGTGAAGTATTATAAAATGAGTCATAATAGTAGGCTATTGTAAAAAAAAAAAAAGAAGAAAAAAAAAGAAAGAAAAAAAAGAGGCTTGACTTTTTTCCAGCCCAGAGATTATTTTCAGATCCAGAAACACGGATAACAGAAACCACCGGGAAAAAAAGGCAATCTAAAAATAACTTTACTGCAAAAGAATTTAGAAACTGTTTGAGACTGTATTCATATACTAAAACCAAAGTTTAGATCCCTCTTACTTTCGTTCCCACATGGAAAGATGTTGGGAGATGGAAATGACATTCTAAGCCTAATTTTTAGATTACACTAGCTCTATTTTGATAAATGGTGAAAACATATCTTCGTTCAAGGTCTATAATGTAAGTTTAGTTATCTTTAGCGCATTATATATATTACATCTTAAGGCGTATGATAATTAGCATTGTTCTCTAGGTTTCCTTGTAGAAGAGTTTAGATCGAGAATCCACAGCACAGCTGATCAACACATTCATTTCTCGAAGAAGTAAGACCAAAAGTACAAACTTCCCAAAGTTCATCTTCATTCTTATATCCCAACAAGGCCTGCATCCAAGGAAGGCAGGATGACCTCGCCTTTTTGGTTGGGTCACTATCGTTATTTTTCAGAGTAGGCCTAATGACAAAGATGATGTTTTGAAGACCTAGATCTAGATCAGGCTAAAAAAAAAAATATTATTGTCTCCTAAGACATCTTCTAGCGGTTTGTAGATCTATCTAAAATATACCACCTTCTTCAGCTGGCTGCAGATTTAGTACATTTTAAACGTTCATCAGTTAAGCCTAAGCCTATAGACTCGACCTAGATGATCAATTTTTCTTACTTTAATTTTGACTAGAACAATAACACTTGCAATAATGTAGTTGCTAGCTTGCTACACTTCTAGATCTATGCTATATTTTGGTTTACATACTATCAATAGAGTCTAGTGTTTGAGCCCCAAAAATGGACATTCCTATGTATCCCAATAGTTTTATTTGATGATACCGTACTCTAAATAATCTCTTTTGAAATCACACTCAAATGAAACAAATTTGCTTTCTATGTCATTGACAACAGGAGAACCATTTATAAATAAGAGTTGGGCCTTGACCTAGCACTACAAATGGGAACCAGTTATGCCAATTTTCCGTAAATTTAGGAAATTCTGTCAAATAAAAATTGTCAGTCACAGTTCCATAAACAAAAACAAAAAACTGGTCTGAGTTCTATAATCAAGGTCCGTCAAAATTCTCTGTGCATCCGTGCATTGAGTTTTAATGAGACATGATGAAGAATGTTAGAGAATATGTGAGTCAGTAAAGGTACAAACATCACTGAGAATGCGTTATTCACTAACAATGTCACAACATTCGGCCATTCGATTTGAGTTCGGAATATCGGTATCGAGTTTATTTTAAAAATAAATCTGATTACTAATCTTGTCAAAGACTTCAGTTGGATTAAATTTCTGTTATTCAAACTGCAAACACGCATATGGGCAGTAGGAGGAGTATCTTGATCTAGACTAGATTTCAAGAACTAAATCCGTTCCTACTAGATTCTAGTACATGTATCTAGAAATAAAGTTTGGTCCGTGGTGTAATTTGACTTATTTTTTTATCGTGTTGGTCCACTAGACATTGAAGAAATTGATAAAGGGATGAAAAACAAACTAAATTGGCGTTGGTTATATCTAGACCAGAAAGATGCAAGTGGTGATATATCTTATTGTGTTACTACCATAAATTAATAGAAGCTGGTGTGGCTTACTGCATCACAAATAAATTAACTAGAATCAACCATGTTTCCAATGGAAAAAAATGCTCTACCTAGCCATACTAAGAAGAAAGATCATATCAGCGTTTGTAAAGCCTTGAAAATCAGCCGGTCCTTGCCAACCACCTTTATTTTGTTCCAGCTTAGCTATCAATAATAAAGCATACAACTAGACTTAATACATTTATTTGATTAAGAAGTACATATTTTATTTTGCTTTAATGTACTGTTTATTAGGCAGAAATAAATATGATCGTGTGTACAGCAAAATTTTGACAGAAATACTATGTAGACCCTGTTGCATATAGACTCAGCCCTATAGAACATCATTTTCATTGAAGATTCAAAATAAAACTAATAATGGAAAGCCAGGAAATTGTATTTGATTAAGAAGTACATATTTTATTTTGCTTTAATGTACTGTTTATTCGACAGAAATATATATGATCGTGTGTACAGCAAAATTTTGACAGAAATACTATGTAGACCCTGTTGCATATAGACTCAGCCCTATAGAACATCATTTTCATTGAAGATTCAAAATAAAACTAATAATGGAAAGCCAGGAAATTGTCTTGACTGATGTACACAATGCACTATGTTTGAAGTGGTGGTGGTGGTGTTTACTTACTTTTTTGCAAGTCAAAAGCAGTCTCACAATTCCAATTGATTAGAAACTAAGAATTATATTTAAAGAATGCACAGCACACTGCGGGAACGAATACTGCCTTCGTTTAACTGTGGTAGTCATCTTTTGTAAAAAAGAGAAAATAAAAAAAAATTATAAAGCCAATGGCTTTGACAAGATTTAGGTGACAAAAACTAATGAAAGAATTGGTCGAAATATGATCGTGTGTACAGCAAAATTTTGACAGAAATACTATGTAGACCCTGTTGCATATAGACTCAGCCCTATAGAACATCATTTTCATTGAAGATTCAGAAAAAACTAATAATGGAAAGCCAGGAAATTGTCTTGACTGATGTACACAATGCACTATGTTTGAAGTGGTTGTGGTGGTGTTTACTTACTTTTTTGCAAGTCAAAAGCAGTCTCACAATTCCAATTGATTAGAAACTAAGAATTATATTTAAAGAATGCACAGCACACTGCGGGAACGAATAATGCCTTCGTTTAACCGTGGTAGTCATCTTTTGTAAAAAGAGAAAAGAAAAAAAAATTATAAAGCCAATGGCTTTGACAAGATTTAGGTGACAAAAACTAATGAAAGAATTGGTCGAAAAAGAAAATAAGTAAGAAAATATAATTATGCTTAATGGCATCTAGATTTTAGCATGGGTCAGGTATAGGGAATTTTTTTAGAGCTAAGCCTACGCTTAGGGCTCTACTAGAGCCAAGTCCCTAGCCCTTTTTATGATCTTAAAGTAAAGTAAGCCACTAAACAGTCAAAACCTAGACCTCCAATTTTTTTTTTTTTTAAGATTTAGAATATATGATTTATAAACAATTCATCTTAGTTCTCTTTTTACTTTTTTCATTGCAAGCGAACATTGAGGAGAGGTAAGATGAGTAATTTCAAGAAAGGCAAGAAAAATAAGTGGAACAAGAACATTCCTGAAAATGGCAAAACAAAAGGACCTTTGCCACAACAGAGAAACAATGTTTCCTCAAAGGAAACTCCAGATGATGATGAAGTTTCAGATCTTCAAGATCTAATGACGGAAGTACGTTATTATTTACTCTCGTAACATTATAAAGTGTGAAAGTACTGAAATCACATTTGTAGTTTAACCAACTTATTATATCAGTTGAATGAGTTTACAGTCCAAAAATACATATTCGGATTTGATATGACTTTTAAAATACTTTTGATAACTTACTGTTTGTTGAAAATTACATTTTTTTGTGCTTTCGGAAGTACTGTCAAACTCATGCGCATAGATACTCTGTAATTCTTTACAATTTAAAGGAAATGGCATTTGATTTGGTTAAATTTGTATACTTTTGTTAATTATTGCTATGAAAACAAGAGTTAGGTGTGGATTTTGGTAGTTTATTTCAAAGCAATATATATTCCAGTCGTATCATTTCATGTTTTTGGCCGTCTCTCTAGGAAGACAAGAAGCTACTGAATGATGTTAATGATGAGGAAGATGAGAGTATCCTTGATGTAAAAGCAGATGGTGAAGATATACCATTATCTGAGGTAAATATTTTGTACTGATGAACTAAAATTTCTGCAAATCTGAAAGCTTAAAACACCTCTTAAACCTCCAATACATTTTTTGTTTGTTTGCCATTTTTTGCCAATAAAGAAAAAAATGACATTTACATGCAATAATTTTATTTTAATGTATGTTTCTAAGAATAGAATTGTTGCCCAAATTGTATGTTTACTGATATTAAGACATCATGATTTCAGGGATTGTAATTGCCATAGTAAACTTAGACCAAGATTTTTTTCTTCTTTTTATTTCAGATCTCAGCATTTCTAAAGAAACTTAACTTTGACAAATTCAGGCCTCAAGATTTATCTGATCCTGGTTTGAAGATTGACATCTCTGAAAAAAATGAAGTCGATGATGCAAACCAAACAAAAAAATCACAATCTGCAGAGGATAAAATAACAAATGGCAATGTTGTGAATTCTCGACAAACCAAGGATGATATAAAAAAGGTCAAAGCCACATCAAAGTTTCTTTCCAGTGTCAAGGCAAGAAAACATTTACTGTTCAAGCCTGAGGATACTTGGAGGGAAGAAAAGGTAAAATTTAATATTTGGTCTGGATTTATTCTGTGTTTTCTTTCTTTGCTTTCGTGATCTTTATAAGTTTTGCCAATTCCCAAAATTATAAATCATATTGGATAGTGAATATATGCTCCTTCATCCAAGGAGCATTTTCTCTTGGCACTTAACTCTTCCGACAGTGCTCGCGACTATTGTCGAGACAGTTGAAACGACTCCATTCTAGCAGCGCTCGCGACTATTGTCGCAAATGGTATACACGTCTGTTTAGTGATCTACACGCTGAGACTTCTTTACTGCTATGAACTACGGTCTGGGAATGTCAAGGTTTTGTTTGGTGTTGATTTTTGCTAGTTAGTTGATTTTATAGATCTTACTTTCACTCTTGAAATATCTGACTGTCTGTGGATCTAGATCTAGATTGAGGTACAAATCTTCATCATGGCTCGGTTTGACTCTGCTAAGGCCCGTGAAACGATGGAATTAGTTGATAATGATGACAGTAATGTAGAAGAAGAATCGAATTTAGATATAGAAGAGGTTTCTATTGGTAATGTTGAGGTGACCAGCACCGAAGATATCATCCAGGCCCCTAGTAATAAAGTTTTTCAAGAAGATGAGGATGAGGGTTGGTTATGTGCATCAATATCTTAACAACTGGTAAGTCAAACCAAATTTTGTGCTTTTTTTCTTATCATAGTGCATTTGCATGCCCAATTCCAGTTATTTTGACAGGTAATACATCTCTGTAACACATGGACTTTTTTTTCTATTAATTTCCTGAAATTAATCCGGCCATGGGGGACAATCAGTGAAAAATTAATCCAGCCATCTAATAGTTAACATCAATAACATCTTTGCATAAAACATGTGTGTATTACTCCCAAAGAAGGAATGTGTTGTTGTTTTTTTTGTTGTATAGTAAGAATGCCATACAGTCATTATGGTAAAATTGAACACTGTGAGCCCTGCTATTGATAATTTTTTTGAATTATACTTAAGAAATTGTTATTGAAAATTTGCAAGTGATGATTGCATTTTAGATTTAGAACTATTAACAAAATAGTAACATGCGTTAAGGTGAGTGGTGAGATAAGTTTACACATACTTGGAAAATTTTTTTTTCAAGATCCTTTACTTCTTTACTTGTACCTCTGTGATTTCATTTTGCAAGATAGCATTCAAATGTACATGTTTGCAATATACCTGTCTTCTATTGACAGTTTTTTGTTGTTGTTTTTTTTTTATCAAGTAATTACCTTCAATGCCAATATCTGATAACATATTTGTATAATTAAGAAGTGATCAGTTCTAAATCTAATATACTTTTGAAAGAGGATATGAAGCTAAGACATGAAACCAAAATAATCTTCTTCGTTCTCAACAATGTATTTTATACAAAATTCTTTATTTCAGCTTCTCCCCTTACCTTCTCATCCTCCGGATGCAAAACTCTTAAGGGAAGCAGAGCAGTTAGTGCAGAAGCTCATGCAAGATGAACTAGCTCTCTATTCCAAATGTAAGTTACATTCTTTACTAAGTTGTAATAAAGGTAGTATTTAAGGCTAGAGAAAACCACCAACTGCAGCACCTGATCCCTATCATCAACTTGACAAGAAGGGTCAAACAATTATATTTCGGCTTAGAACTAGACACAACCGCCTCAACTATCACATGTACAACAAATTCAAAATAGGAAACTCTGCTAACTGTGGATGTGGACATGGACACCAAACAACAGAACATGTTCTACAAGAATGCAGACAACTTCAGGAGATAAGAAACAAATATTAGCCAGAAGAACATGCCATGGAAAGGAAACTATATGGACCCTTGGTTGAACTTCAAAAGACTGTGGACTTTATACTAGATTCGGGACTTTCTGTGTAGTCATTTTCAAATTCAAGTGAACGAAGAAGAAGAAGAAGGCTTCCTTGACTCTCCTTTTAACTTTTTAAGGTACAAAAATATTGAGATCGTCTGAAACAGTGATTTCTATTGCACATGATCTCTTTCATTTTGATCATATTAATTTTCCACAACAAATTTCTATGATAAATTGTTATCGAGATGCACTGTTTTGATCTGTTTTTTGGTGACCTCTTGTTTACCAAAAAATGAATACCCTGAGCATGTGTAAAGAGATTTTTTCAGTTTTGTTTTATTGTTCTTTTCTGTTGCTGTGATTTTTTCCTGTTCTGTGTGGGAAAATTTAGGAAATCCACATTAGTAAAATAGAAAAAAATTAATAGCTTTGAAGTTTTCTTTTTTTCATATCTTATGATTATGACCATTGTAATTTTCAGTGCAACCTTGGTATTCTGTTTCTTTTTATCTTGAACCCTACACGGCTGTTTGCTTTAACGCTCAGGGCAGTAATTTAAATGAGCGCTGGCAAACAGCCGTGCCTATGAAAGTTGCCCATGTTACTTTAAATCAGTGCTCATTTAAAGTGTTTGATAAAACTTCATATATTGCCCTTTACTTAAGATAATTTTCATTATTTTTAATTACTCTTACGGTCCTTTCCTTCTCCAGTCAGAGATAACACAAAGCGCTCTGAAGCCAGGTGGATGAAGACAGTGCTTGCGTCGGGTACCCTTTCAGACAAGATGGCTGCTCTGACACTGCTTGTTCAGGAATCACCTCTCCATAATATGTTAAGCCTGGAGAATCTTATATCTATGGCGGGGAAAAAAGGCAAACGTGAAGCAATGATGGCTGTTGGTAAGAGATATACCATGAGCAATGCAATATTGCTGTTTTTTTCAGTAATTATGCAAATTATAATTGTTCTTTGGCATGAAGAATGATATAGAATTTGACAAATCACTAAACAAAAATGAAACCAAAATATTAACATGGCATTCATTTACATTATTTTGCTTTTGTATTTTAAGATGTATAATTTTCCTTTATTTGTGAATCAAGGGTTTTTAAGTACACACACACTTCAATTATTCCATCCTCATTTTCTCTTTTTGTTTTGTTTTTTAACTTCACTAGATACATTACGGGACTTGTTTCTAACTGGTTTGTTGCCTGACAACAGAAAACTGAGAGCTTTTAACCAGGTTAGTTGTGGAAATTTGACTCATCAACATAACAAGTTGTCTACGATTTTCTTGATTTACCATTAACTAATTTTCCCCAATATAATCAACTGTAAATAAAGATAGCCATCCAAATAATTTCTTTAGTTGCAATTGCTTTGCAAACCTTATTATTAGGAATGTAGCAACTTTTTTAAAGACATAAGCTCCACTTCAGGTTTGATTAACTCATCAAGTAGATCTGTCTGCAAAGGCCCAAGTAGTGCTCAATAGTGCGACTTATTCCAGTTTTTAATATGGAACATCAAGTATGCAAACAAATAATATTTACTACAAATTGACATTATGCTGTTTATGATTCTTGAAAATGGCTTATATCTTCCAACAAAGTGGAAAACTTGGTGAAAACTTATTCCCTATAGCTAGTTCTGTTAAAGAAAAACAAAATAGTTGGTTGAATTTAATCAGACTTTTATTTATAGTATCCATAATTCAAATTTAATTTTATGGTTTTCCTTTTATGTTTGTATAATGAAAATTTATTTTAAATCTAAGTCTTGATAAACAAAGACCATTGTATTTATTTAATGAATTTTTTTTTTTTTTCTGCAGCAACCTTTTCTAGATCTTGAGACCTTAAGTGAGGGAGACATTGATGGAAGAGACAAACTTCTAATTATGTGGTATTTTGAGAGCTTGATAAAGAAAAAATATGCGGAGTTCATCAAGTGCTTAGGTGTAAGTAGACTGTTTCATCAAGGAAGGAATGTAGAAGTTTCAATAATAAAGAAGATATAGAGAGAGCTTTACTTAAAAAAAAAAAAAAGATTTATTTGCTTTGAGCTGAATTCAAAACCAATTTTTACCAAAGCTTCTCTTTTTAAAGTGAAATAGTTTCTTTCCCCTCTCTTTGCGCTTTCTTTTGTTTTGTACTGTTTTTCTTAGTTTCCTAACCCTTTTTTTTTTTTATACAGGACTTGTCATTTGATACTCTTCAAGCCACTAAAGAAAAGGCTCTCAGTAAGTAATTTTTTTTATCCAAACAAATCATGTTATTGATCTGTAAAATGGGCATGATTAAATTGATTTTTTGACATTTTTGAAACTTGTTGACCTCTAAGTTGCTATGAATACAGTAAACATCAGTGTCTGTACACGCACTCATTGCTTTGATTTTTCATTTTTTGTTTGTTTTGTGTGCTTCAAATTTAACCCATGCAACGCTTTGAAGGTTGCCCTACAGCCAGATGACCAGTTTGGGTCTGGTACGGGTGACTGGGTGTGAAAAAATGGGGTGTGGCAGTACTGTTCACCTGGTTAATTGATGCTCTGAGTGTTGCACCGTTATCACCAATATTTTGTTCATTATTTCTAATTATAAGTTCATAAAACTATATATTTCTATTGCGCTGAGAAGCTGGTTGATTTTATTATCTTGTTTGTTTCTGCTTTTTAATAATTGTTTATTACTAATCGTGTGTGAGGAATAAAGGAGTAGTAAGTTATTACTTTCTTTTAATTTAAATTAATTATTTGTAAATGCAGGAAAATATGGGATGAAATAAGAAAACAAAACCATTCTGAATTTTGAGACATTTTGATTAAGTGCTTATTTTCCTTTTTTCCAGAACAAAGTTAATTATGAGGGGTAGTTTATAAAAAATGTTGCATTGTTGTTTCGCTCAAACCTTTTACTTATGCGGATGACACTTAAAACTCATGAAGCATGCTGCATCGCAAACAAACATATCTTTCAATAATTTCTTTTCTACAGGTACAGTCCATCAACTTTTGTCTGGAAAGCCTGAACAAGAAAATGTAAGTACTGATTCCAAAGCTAAGATTTGCATGTATTATTCTTTGGTTTGGTATTCAACTTTTCAACCCAATTTATACATTAATAGTAAATACATTTATAACACTGATAGAGATATCTTGATCATTCAGTTTACATTTTCTTTCTTCTATTTATATGAAGTTTTTAAAATATGCAAATCAGGTGTACAAAAATTGCAAGTTAAAAATTTCTTTTTCAGTATATTTAAAGTATTTTTAGAATAGACAAATAAAGTATCTAACTTGTTAAGCTCTCCTTTCATTTATTAAAAGATTATTGAAATGTTATAGAAGGCAAAAAGCAAAGCGCAGTTTGAAAATAGGTTGATCAAAGACTGTTTTTCCCCAGATCCTTCTCTCAATGCTGGTGAATAAGCTCGGAGACCCTTCAGTAAAGTCTAAAGCTACCTATCTCTTGACAAAACTCGGTAAAGTTGTTATCATTTTTGTTTCATATTTTGTTATTAGCACCCTTGACTTTAATGTGCATTCAATTTTTTTTTCTTCTAAATATAGATGGAATTTATTTCATACTTATACAATTTTTCAGCTCTATTGAATTGTCCTTGTTATTTTAACCTGTTTTCTTTTTTTTCTTTTTGTATTGTGATTTCTTATGACATTCAGTGGAAGAGCACCCTAACATGAAGGCAGTCATTGTTTCGGAAGTACAGCAACTTCTACATAGACCTAATGTTTCCTCTAGAGCTCAGTGAGTTGAATATTTTGTCTACATAATTTCTTTATTTTGCAAGTCTGTAGTTTGAGATTAGTCTGAAATTATCCAGGTGTGGATTTTAAGCAGCTTAAAAAATCTTTTTAAAGCTTGTATACATGCATTATAAAAATACATTCTTTAAAATTATTCAAGTTATTGAAAAGGATGTATAACATGCATACAGCAGTGTGTTTTAGAGTCAACTTATAGGCATGAACATTCAGTTATCATAAGGGAGTGCCATGTCCATTGGCATTGACGACCATGTCCCTCCACGTCTCTCTGTCCTCGCACTTCACAGTGTGTCCAATCCCTTTGCTTCCACAGTTCCATCTTCCCAGCCCGTCCCAGATCTTTTCTTTTTGTTTTGCTCTTACTCTCTTTCCATTCATTTTACCAGCTGTCACAACATGTTCAAAACTATGTGTGCACACGACTTGGTCAACAAATTTAGTTTATTCTGTCCTTATTTTAATGTGAAGATTTAATCCAGTGCCTCTTTCCCTTAAGACACGTTTGAAATTCAATTAACTATCCCTAGTTTCAACCTTATGTTTTGTCAAGAGTGGAACAAGAGTACTGAATTCCTAATGAGCAAACCAGATTCTGGGAAGTTTGAAATGCTTGAAAGGACAAATATTAAATTATCATGACTGGATAGTTGTTGCAAATCTTTAAAACAATTCTTGATACAACAAGCATGGGCTCTGTTATGACAAGTTAGCCAAAGAGCTTAGAAAAGGCAGTGCAAAAGGCTCAGATCAAAATTTCAGCTGTTGTCTTTCGCCACTAACATCATGTAACCAGCTCATAAAATTCTTGCAAAGTTGTATCTTCAATGAGAAAGCAAATTTAAATTAACAAGACTTGGGCACTATATAAGTTGTTCCTGTGTAAGTCTTGGAATTTATTTGTTGAGTTAAGAACCATGATTTTCCCCCTGTACTGGCTTTTATTTATTCATCTTGTCCAGGAAAAATGTGAATTTACTTTTGTGTCATGTTTTTTTATTATTATTGTTTAACGGTAAAAAAAAAGCTTGATATATTATTTACTTCTTTTATAAAAAATGTGGATGAAATAAATTGCTGTTTTTCTTTTCTCAGATACTATGCCATATGTTTTTTGGTACAGTTGCGCTTGAGCAAAACAGATGGGGACCTTGCTTCAAAGTTGATCAAGATCTATTTTTATTTTTTTCAGGTATTCTTTTTTTTTTGCCTAGGGCCTATGAGTTTTATATTCTTGAACTCATCAATTGTATTCAAAAGAGTTTAAAAATGACAGGTGAAGCAAACTATATCAGACCACAGTGCAATTTTGTATGAAATACCTGAAAAGTAAAGTTAATTGATTTATATTTCATCTTGGACGTTCTTAGTGATTAGGAATGTATGAAAATAAATCCCATTTTGCAAAGAATCTTCTATGGAAAATTTTATTCCACTTTTACCATGCAGAAGCATGTGTTATTTTAAAAACAAACCAACTGACATGTTTGAGCATATAATGAGGACTTTGTAAGAGATTTAGATTGAGAGGTGTGAAAGAGGTAATTTTATTCTTGAGACAAGTCTTAAAACAACATTTCTTAAAGTCTATTTCCAACCCATATTTATCTAGTGTGTTAATCAAAAAGTTCAATAGTTGTAGATACATCTCATCTCATACTCATCCCAATTATATTTTAAAAAATGACTTTAACATATCTTTTTTTCTTTTTTTTTCTCTTTTAAAGTTTTATATCTCCTTGGACTATTTTTCAGACATACCTAAATAGTGGAGAGGTCACGAACAAGGTGATGGGTGCACTTCTGACTGGTGTCAACAGAGCATATGTGTATGCCACATGTAAGCTTATCAGATCATCTTTGAGTATAAGGCACAACAATAGCTATAGAAATGTGGAAAGAGTAGACATTTCTTACTTTCATGATTATCTGCCATCTTCAACCGAAGCATTTAGAACGCCCATCCCTACAGTGTATGTCATCGTATGATTTCATTCACTATTTTTAAAACAAACCTTTCTTGCATTGATCCACTCTCCATCCTCTTTTCTAGTCTCTTTTGAAGAATAATGGCTATTCCACCCGAATCCCTATTGTCATCTCTGCCCAATTACAAAAATTTAAAAATAAAAGTATTCACAATTTTTTCATTTTCACATATCATTTGAATGTTTTCCATAATGTTGTGAAAATAACATATATGTTTTTTTTTTTTTTTTTTTTTTTTTTTTTTACAATAAATACAAGCACTAATAATCATAACTATAATAATATTATCAATGCACACTTTTCTTTATTTATTTTTTATCCCCATTGATTAGCCAACAAGGAAGAATTGGTAGATGATATGGACAAAATTTACAAGATCATTCCCTCTGTCAACTTTCATACTGGAGTCCAGGCTTTGATGCTGCTCTTCCAGGTTGTGAATACAAGGTAAGATGTAACTTTACATTAATAATTATACAAGTATGCAATTTAAACACTTTCAGGTGGATCTTTGAGTTAAATCAGATCCAAGTAGCAATTAGTTTTGGGGATGACAGTTCAAATTATGTTTGTTGTGGTCTTTGCAAAGTGTTATCATTGGTTTTGATTTTTTGTTTTTTAAAGATTCAGAGGAACCATGAAGATGAATGTCAACAATTACATCTTATACTACTTATTTGCACCACTTTTTCATGACCTTGAATGCGAGGCAACCTTATTATTCTTAATGAAACATGGAGTAATTTTTTTGTTTTGTTTTAATTATTCTCACCACATGGTTATCAAGAGAACCTTATGTACCTTATATAATATTTTTCTGGTCTTCAAAATTTTCAGGTAGGAATGAAGCAACATTTTTTTTCCCATCGGGTACTCTTCCTTATACTGTAGACCTTTATTTTTCAAACCTATATACCCTCAGTTTCAACCATGTGCAGGGTTATTTATCTCACAAAAACGATACAGAACTAGACACAAACATTTCACATGATCGCTTGTTTTATTTGATGGGGTTTTATAATCTGTGAGGCTGGTCATTAAGCGATTGTTACCTGAAAAGAATCCTGTATCTTGAATTGCTTCTTTTCTATTGTTTTTTTTTTTTTTAGCACCAATGCAGCTGATCGCTACTATGCATGTCTATATCGTAAATTGGCTGATCCAGCATTGAAAAATTCATCCAAGCAGTCAATCTTCATGAACCTCATCTTTAAGAGCTTAAAACGAGATATTGTGGACAGGAGAATCAAGGTGGGTAACAGTATGATAAGTAGTTTGATACAGTGATAGTTGTAATCAGTAATTTCATTAAAACATCTTAATCCTTTTTCATGCAAAGCAGAGCTATCAATGCCGAAACCCATTTCAATGACAGGTTAGCTTGAATTCTATGCAAATAAACGAACAAACTATGATTAATCAGTATACAATTATTTAGCTCTGAAGCTAGTGTTGCTCTTTTCTGTAATGTAGTAACTAAAGTTTATATTTTCTTTAATATTAATTTGGGCTTGTATAAGTTTTATCTTTTCTGGTTTGAGATTTGTGTGTCTAAAAGTATGAAGTTGTCATTTACTGACTTATATGAACTTGAACATTTTCAGGCTTTCATCAAGAGAATCTTGCAGGTTTATTCCCAGCAACCTCCACAAATTATTTGTGGAATTCTCATCATTTTGTCTCAGGTATCTCCAAAAACTTCCCCATTAGCATATGTTGTGTTAAGTGTCAAATGTTGCTTACAATTATGTTTGTGAATTTTGAAAAAACAACTATTAGCATCTATATCTAAATATGTACCAAAATGTGCAATTTCAGCACTTGTATTCTCTAAGCTGTCTGAAAGAGATCCAATGATTCTCTTGCAGGAATGATTATCAATATATCATAATTTTTTAAAGAAGATTTGAAAGCAAAAGTTATTTTTATTGTCATACTTCTGACTCTGCATTTTATTACTTTACATTTTTGACTGATCATTTCTATTAAAAAATAGTAGGAAAGAACCTTATAAACGCTAGCAATTGTTTTTAGAGTTTGAAGTTTTCCCTTTATGCTTTCAGATTCTCAGTGAAAAGCCTGGACTTTTGGAAGTAAAGCATTTATCTGAGGTAATGTCCGTGTTTACATTTTTAACTCATAATAAGCATTTAAAAAATGAAAAATGTATATCACAAAGGACCCTTACTGATAATTTCATGGAAATCAATGCTTTGATTCCAAAATTTATATGATCATCAACTTAAAACATTTTTAGTATTTCATAATACAAAATAACTTTGGCTTCTTACCTGAATGCTTTCAAATGTTAGTTACTAAATTTTTTACTTTGATTATTCCAATTATTTATTTTATAACGATAGATTTTGTAAATAATTATGGGGTAACAAATGCAGGGTAAGATCCAAGTAGTTTTTGATGGTGGTGTTATCCAGGCAGATAGTAGTGAAAGAGTTCCTAAGCTTTAACTGAGGTCCTTACTCTTTTTTCTGCATGTTCGTAGTGATTTCTATTTTTGGCATGTCACAGAACACAATATTTCTGGTTGCAGAAAATTATTTATTACTACCTACATTAGAAAGAAAGTAACATGATGATAACAGCTAGAAGCAAGAGAAGAACATGATAGTTTATCAAAATTTAAAACTTAGCTAATTATTCTCTCAGTTAAAGAGTGGCACTTAAAAGCTATCTTCCCCAAATGTACAAGTTGAGGGTACTTTTTTGTACTTAAGTGTTCATGAATCTTTTTTTTTTTTATTTTGCTATTTATTTTACGATTGTTATCTTCTTTTTAGAACACTTGGTCAGATGATGAAGAGGAGAAGTTTGTTGATCAACCTGTACCAAAGGAGTTTGATGATCCTGATGCAAACCAGGGTTTGGATGCTCCAGCTTCCAGTTTATTTGGTGACAAGACAGCTTTAGGCTCAGTTGATGAAATGTCACAGACACCTGACGTTGGTGCTGAAATTAATGGCATCAAAAGTTCCTGGGTTCACAGGGTCAATTTTGGAGGGACAGGTAGAATGATTTCTTTCCCCAATCTGTATTTTTTTTGTTCTCTTTTAGTTATTAGTTATTGAGGAGTGAAAAATGTATTGCGCAATTTAGATTTTATTTTATTTTTCAATTTGTTTGAATTAAAATCTGGATCTGTTGAAACAGTCCATAATGTACAAAATAATATTGGGTGATGCTACATCTGATATGTAGACCTAGTATATATATCTTAACAAATATGGTAGATTATGTTTCTGAGAGAAGAGAAAAACGTTTTTCTTTTTGAGATTTCTTGCATATGTTTGCTGTATAAAAAAGATACTCTTGAATCATTATTTGTGCTTTGTTTTAAAAGGAAGGGGGTGAAAGGGGTATTGTAAAATTCCTCAGTTCAAAAGGAGCGTTTTCATGCTTTTTATATAATACAGTCTGGTTTTGACAAATTTACTTTTTTTTTTTCTAGCCTTAAGTGTAAATAAAATGAACAATTGAACATTGATCTAATTGACCAAGTTATTGAGGAGTTAAAATAAGGAATAATGTTAAACCATATATCCATAGATGACACAGAATGCTAAGTATAAAAGCAGAAATTTTAATCTGTTAGTGTGCAAACACTTTAACAGTATGATTACCATTTTCTGTAATTCATTACCCTTTAATATATATATTTATATATATATATATATCTTTACCAGCTCGCTCATCAAGCTACGATCCATATAGTCGGAATCCGTTATATTCTCGAGCAGAGCTTGATTGTGTTTGGGAGTTACAGCAGCTGGCCAAGCACTATCACCCCAGTGTCAGGCTGTATGCTGAAACCCTGCTCAAGGTAGGGAGATCTGCAAGAGACACCTTCAAATAATATTTGCAGCGTTTCCCTGAAAACTAAAAGTCTCTTTATCAGACCAAGAAAAGTGAACATATGTTCCCAACTGCTTTTTTGTATTTTTAAATGTATTGTCACCCATCAAACATGTTACTATTTGTGTTTATGGGCAGTTAGGTTTTATAACTTTTAAAATGACATTTTGAGAAAAACAACTTGAAGATAATAAAGTAGTTGCAGGTTAGAAGAATGGAGGATGTTTGCTTAACCTTCACCGCCACTCGTAGGTGAAAAAATCTGAGTAATTCTTTTTATTGGTTCCGATTATAAGGTAAAAACCAATATGTGTGTCTCTCTCTCTCTCTCTCTCTCTCTCTCTCTCTCTCTCTCTCTCTCTCTCTCTCTCTGAGGTATAGTAGGCTAAACGCTGTTTATGTCCGTGCTCCTGCTCATCTTTAAATTTTATAAATTAAATGTGAAAGCTACAAATAACAGGGAGAGAATTAGGCATTACAAATATTCTAGCACAAATCTATGTATATATCAAAAAGAATCTACATAATGGTAAGTTAAACAAAATTGTTCTAGATTGCTTAATTTGTGAGAATATAGATTCTAAAATTATCTTGACAGCAACTCATAACCTACTCGCTAGTTCGTAGAAACTGTAATAAAAAAAAAGTCAATGAGTTAAACTTAAAAAAAAAAAGTATTATTACATTTGTTTGCCATGTGAGATATGATAGTATCTTTAATTGTTAATTGTGCAATTTGGGCTTTACAGTTTTTTCTTCTTCTAACAATCTGGTCCCAAAACTTTTTTGTTAAACTTGAATTTCTATGATAGCCTAGTATTATTTCCTTTTTTAATCAGGGCCAGAATATAAAATATGATGGAGATCCACTGAAAGATTTTACACTGATTCGCTTTTTGGATCGTTTTGTGTACAAGAACCCAAAGAAGGATTTAGGTAAGTATTGCGTTATCTTTTGTTTAATTTAAGATCCTTTTTACTTCTGCCTCTCTTTCTCTCTTTGTCTGCTTATTTCCTTTGTTTTGGGAAAAAAGATATAAAATTATTATTGGAAATTAATTACTTTGAAGATGCCAATTTGGAAGTATTTTTAGAGCTGATCCGTTAATATGATTAACATTTTATTTCAAATAAAATAGTAACATATTTTTCCCACAGTATATGGAAATATATCAAGCATATGAATATTATCTGTTTAGTATTTCTTGACTATTTAAATCTTCTTTTCCAGAAAAAAATTCAGATATGAAAAGGTTTAAGGGATCAGCAACTACAGGAATACGAGCATTTCCTGTCAACTCTAAAGAGTTCCTTCAGGCTGGAGAGGAAAGCGTGCCAGTTGATGAAAAGTTTTTTCTGCAGTAAGAACAATGGTCTTTATGGTTCTATTGATTGTTATTGCTTTGAAGAGTTATACATAATCAATATAAATCCCTGCAATTAAATTATCAGTTTTTTGTTTTTTGTTTTTTGCAATCTACTTTTGCTGATATACTTTCTTATTTAGATTCGGGGGGAAGGCGGGATTGTGTAAATAAAGAAAATTAATAGCCGACAACTGAATGTCATATTGCACATTTTATGAAACTGAGTATGATTTGTTCTAATTAGATTTTGAAAAAGACTTGGTCTGTATCAACAGCATGCCTAAAATTTAACGGCTATGATGAACTACAATTGGGAAGGGGGGTGGGGGTTAGTTTCAAACTAGTTTAGGCTGGTTTAGAGTTGGATTGTTCATGTGTAAATTAAAGATTGCACGGTTCTATCTGCCTTCTCCATCCATATTGTGGTCCGTGAATTGAGTGTTTGCTTACTTGTAATTGTGAAGAAATAGCAAATGACTTTGCACAGCTCATGCTTCAAATGCCCCATTATCTTTCTTAAACAAAACAAAAAGATTTAATTCTTTCAGATGAGTTTAATAAGGAAGATTTTTTTTCTTTCAGGTACTTTACGGCAAAAGCAAAGCAAAAGGGAGAGGATGCAAGTGATGTGGACAGTGATGAAGACAGTGTAAAGGATGAGGAGTTTGATGCATTTCTGGGTAAGCTTTCTTGTTGATTCTTTTTTTTTTTTTTTTTTTTTTTGATGATGTTTCAGCTATTTTATGTATATATTATTTGCAGTGTAAAGAGAAACAAATTCTGTTTCCTTGATGTTTTTACAGTGAAGTGTGTTAAGTTCCAAAAATGGTTTTAATCAAGTAACTTAGCTGAAAATACTTGATAATGAAAACCGTTGAATATTTTAAAATGTACATGAATGCTGGTCATGAATTCATGTTCGTTGAGTAAGTTTAATTGATCCCTCTACCAGTTATTTAGTGTTTGATATTTGACTTCTGAAAAACTGAATTAACATAAAGAAGATATTTTGAAGATCAAGACTTTTCTGACCTGAAATCCGACCTTAGGAGAAAGTCAGACTCTCCGACATAATTTTTTCCCCACGACAAATAAATGGATTAGTACGTGTAGCCGATAAAGACACATGAAAGAAAAAAAAGTTGGAGCGTTTTTCGTTTTCAAGACCATTTTATCAGGTGTATTTAATAAAAGCACCTTAGTTGCTTTTTTTTTTTACTTCTGAGGTGACACTTATTAGTGTGCATGAATAACAAGCGGTATCGTAATGCATTAGCTGAGCTGCCAATCCATACACTTTTTTCTCCTCAAATACGCTCAAATAACTCTAATTCCTTATTTATTCGTCTGCATGCCAATCTCTCCATCATACACAGTTCTCGACCTTCGCCATCATTTACTACTCTTTCGATAATCATGTGCTGGAATGTACTTTTACAAACAATTTTTTTTAATTTTTTTTTCTTGTTTATTTTTTTTTTTTTTGATTAATTTTTATCTCTCAATCTTTATATCTAGTTTTTTGTTTTTGTTTTTTTTTTTAGCTTATGATTTTTTTTGTTCTTAAACTGTTTTTGATCATATTTTATTGTTTTTTTTTTTGTTTTCTTTTGTACTTTCATTTTAATCATGCTCTCTTTTTTTTTTGTTTTCTTTTATTTTCTGTAAGTAATTTATATATGTAGTTCAGGCCAAAATCTTAATCGTGATTCAGAAATACAGGTGGTCAAAATTTTCAGACAATTTTGTCAAGGGACACTTACAGGTCTGTTGTTTAAATATCACCCTGATATTAAGCTAGAATATGATGCTTATAACTTATTTCATGGTTTGTTATTGCATTTAGTAAAAGGCATGCTTTCTCATATTGCCTTGTATGCATTTCATATTATTCAATGGACTAAAAACATTCACAAAATAGCTGAGATATATTGATTAGAACTTTTTTCCCATATCTTTTCAGATGGGATGGAGAGAGATGATGACCTCGGTGATTTTGATTTGGATTTTGCAAGGTAATTTTAAGATTATTTTTTTTCAAATTAAATCATAAAATCAGAAATCAATGTGATAATTGTATTCAGTTCCAACAATATCCCAAAAGCTATGTTTTATTATTCGAAATGCATCTTAAAAATCAGCTATCTTAAAAGTTAATGTTACCTAAACCTTTGTATATTTTTTTTTCTGGTAAAGTGATAAAAAGAAGACACAATCAACCAAAAAGGAATCTGCTGCTAATGATTCTGATGATGATGAGGAGGAAAGTGATGAAGATGAGGATGATGATGACATGGACATGGATGATGAACTTGCTGCTGAATTTCAGAAAGAGTTGGAAGGCATCGAGGATAGTGATAGCGGGGATGACTTCGAACAGAAAGCTGTCGGAAATATGAGAGAAGAAGATTTTGAGTTTTCACCTGATGAAGATGGTAACATTTTAAAAAATAAATATTTTCAAAACATTAATGGAATATAGTCACAAGTTTGATATGTAATGTTTTAGTGTCTCATTTAATGATGCTTCTTTTCCGAAACTTGTCTATGAATTTTAATACAGTAGCTATAATATGACAGCATGTCTTGGTCTTGGAATGCATCAATTATTTTGTATCGTCTGTGACATTGGACGTTAAGAAACAAACCAAGTTATACACATACATTATGTTTTCATATGGGCATTTTAAAACAAAAGCCTCTTTTCAAAAATTTATAAAAAAGATTTTCTTACAAATTTAAAAGAATCATATCTCAAAAAAGACTGTGACCTACCATTATTTGTCTTTATTACTTTTTATATTTTTTTTAAATGGTAAACCTTACCATTAATGGTAAGATTTACTATTACAAAACAATCACATCTTTGATTTATTTAATTCTTAGAGAAGCCCGCAAATTACCTCATAGTTACATATTTTTTAATGTCACATACCGGTAACGCATGTGTAAATAATATGACGTTAAAATCAGATCATATAGTGGCAACATTTGAGAAATGAAAAAAAAAGGCAAATGAAAATGTTGATTTAAGCATAGCTGAAGTTTCTCTTTATTGGTAGATTATATTAATAAAGATTTCTACGCCTTTTCCCTCTTTGCTCCTTATAAAAAAAATTGTCAGACGAACTTTCAATGATGATGGAAGGACGATCAAAAGGCAAGGACAGAAAAAGAAAGCATGTGATTGATGAAGATGGTATGGGTGACTTTGGAGAAAACACCAAGAAGAAGAAAAAGAAGTAAGAAAAATGTACTCAAGCAAAGCGTTACACCAAGAAGAAGAAAAAGAAGTAAGAAACATGTACTCTAGCAAAGTGCTTAATCCGAATGGTTTTTCATTTTGAAAAAATCACTGGAGTTGCTTCTATGAATTTGATAAATTATTTGTGTCAAATGTGTGGTGGTCATTTTAATATAATTGTAACATTTGTATTGTTTTTACTTTGACCATAAAGCAATGTGATATAAATCTCTCTGCCGTGAAGTAACTAATTTTGTTGTTATACATTAAAGAAAATTGGAAGTAGTTCTAGTCACCTGTTAAAATTAGATGGGCTTTTAAATACTCACCAAGATGCAGCCATGTTTCAGGCATAGATATTGAACAATTAAAATATGTTGAGGAAAACCTTGTTACATTAGGAATTCCGGTGGCTAAAACAGACTTGCCTTCTTTTCTGAAATATAATGTTAAAGGGGTTGAAAAATACTTGAAGTTAAAAAATTTTAATTCAGTGCAAGATCATCTCACTTTTTCTTGCCTGCCCTAAATTTTCACTTGTGTGAATAAAATATGTAGAATCCAACATAGTATATAATAGTAAAGATTGTTTCAAATAATGGAATAGAGTATGTTATGATCATTACATAAGGTAAAAGATTTATATTATATAAAGATTTGCAAGTATCCGTTATAAGTTTTTGGGATTTTATTTCATTTTCAGAAGTATAGGAAATGTCTACTAATCTTCTATAATTTGTCCTTTCCAGGAAAGATGTCACTGATCTATTTGCCTCTGCCGAGGAATTCTCTCATCTTCTGGAAGAGGATACAGAGGCTGGTGCTGTTTCTCTTGGTGGAGCATCTGACTTCAGAAATAAGGACAAAGCAGGTACAGTATGACTATACCTTTCATGTACATGTTAGAGTGGTTCTGTATATGATCCATCATCAATGTGTTAAGAAATGAGGCAATGTAGATTTTTTTTATCTGGGTGGCTCATTTGGTCCATTATAATGTGAGTGACTGGCTGAGATATACTGCTTGGTGTCTATACTCTCTGTAATGATAGGTGTCATAATTGTCGAAGATCGGTCTGGGGCTTTGTCAACAAGATAACCCAATTGCGGATATGATAGGTAGAGTTTTTCCTTTTGTTTCATAGTATTATGTGGAGTTTGGCAGGGCTATCAAAGTAAGGACATATTTGGAGGAAAATTAAAAAAAAAACATGCTAGCGTTTGAAAAACTCGTGTGTAAGTGGGCTCCACTTAGAACCTCGCCCTTGGTTTTCTAAAGAATTCTATGGTGAGACCACACCAGCTCAGATACAAACCACAGACCTCCTAACCATTCGTCAAAATTCATTGATTTGTAAAAAGGGCAACCGTCTAGATGACAGCCAATCAAATTAAGCAATTGACACGGGTGTTATGTGGGTGTGAGACAATAATCAAGGAACCGCAATAATGGTTAGGTCCTCAGTGGATAAATACCTACTCTTTCATGAATTGAGGGTGCTTGATATAGACCCATGATTTTCAGTCAGAAGGCAGACCTCGCACATAGGATAAGGTCTAAACTCTTCAGCCTCAAGTTTGCAGTGAGGCGCCTCTGATCGGACACATTACTGCGCCTCCTTCTGCTCCTTCCACAATAATAAACGTAAAAGAACTGTTGTGAGTCTTAGACAAAGATAATAATCATTCAGCTCACTGAATAGGTCAAAAGAACTTTGAGTACGTAGAGAAATTTTTCACGCCTATGCTCTCAAAAATGGATTCTAAAGCAGATTTTAGAGCAAAGACCTGGTTCTTAGATGGGTGGAGATAAACTTGTATCTCACAGAGATACTGCATTCTTAAGCGGTGTGGATTTGTAGGCTTTGAGGTTTTATACAGAAGCCACTGTTTAGGATTGTCTTGAGCCTGCCAAATTTTAAAAAAATAAACCTGTGTGTGTTACTAACAAAGAAAAAAAAGTTCTAAAGTTTCTCTCTTTAATTATTTTCCTTGAAAATGTTTGCACTATATCAATAATTAGGGAAATGTTTTTAAGGGCTTAAAAAGTTTCATCTATCAAATAAAAACCAATCTTAAGTCATGGTGATTTGACCACTAGATTTTGCCTGATCTTAAGTTTTTATAGCTGTATTAGTAAATTAAAAGAGCATTCATCTATCAAATTAAAAAAAAAAGTACATGTTCATTCTTTTATTTCATTTTATAACTTGTTTTACTGTTTATGTTAAAATGTTGATTTTTTTGTAACCTCTTCTTGTCTTCAGCCCAAAAGCAGCTCAAGTGGGAAGGTGACCGTGACCGTTGGCTCAAGAAAGGAACCAAAGGGAAGGAATTCAGATCCAAGGGGGGGTCTCATGGCAAAAGAAAAGAAGGGCACTTCAAAGGGAGACAAAGCAGGAACTCACAACGAGCAAAACCTTTAAGTGGCAAAGGAAAACCAAGAAAAGGTCACTAGATTCTACAGCAGGACTCCTTAACTGGATGTTTTTTTGATTTTTTATATCTGTGACAAATAAAAGCAGGGGATGAACACAGTTCGAATCTTTAAAACTTATGATTTTAACCCTTCTGCCCTTGAGAAATAAAATAAAAATTGATGAAAAGGTTTTTGTTGTTTTTTTCGTTTGTTTCTTTGTTTTCAATTTTATTGAGTTGTTGCAAAAATTATGGTTTTAGCAAATTTAACACTTTCTCTTGAATGTGAAGTATGTTGTTGCTGTTGGTTGTTTTTTTTTACATTTTTTTTTAACTGGTGATAATGTTTAAGAAACTTTTTATTTACATGATGGAGTAAGACGAGTGATTTTTGAAGTTTCTCCTGTTTTGTGATATTTTAAGAGAATATAATGGCAAGTTTAACATTGCTTAATCTTGTAAAGCGCTTTTAGGCCTCGGTATAAAGCGCTATAAAAATGTACTTATTGTTACATACCACCACAATATTATTGCTGTTAAGTTAGGGTTCGAGGTTTATTAACAACTCTAAATGAATGAGCAGAAAATGATGCAAAGATTATAGATACTCTTATTAACGAAGCTTACAAGTCGGTGGACTGAACAAGACTGAAGAGACACTGGTGGGACAACAGGTATAGCAGAACAATAGTAGGTGCGGTGACTAAGGCGGAGAGGAGGAGTATAGACAGAGGGGCACTGGGAGGTTAATGTAGGTCAAAGGTGTGGCCCGCAGCGCCAGGCTAAGTTCAAGACTAAAGTTAATTAAATAATTATATACACGTTACACTTATTATTATTACTTATTGCGTTTCTTAAACAAGCCTTTAAAATGTTCAAACAAAAGTACTCTTTTAATATTATTTAAAGGAACGCTACAGCACATATTATTAGCATGAAGGGCCAACAGCTAGAGGAGGTGCATGTAACATCTTTGGGTCTGCCATGGAAATAAGGACAAGACTGGTCATTGTTCAGGGCTTATGTGAGAGAGGCCTTGGCTTTGATGGCGTCCACTCTGGTCCCAAAAAAAGATGTAATGAGTCTGACGCTTCGTAGCATTGAAAAGTCATGTCTCTTATTGTTCTTAAGGAATCGTTCTAGTTTTTTCTCAGAATCTATTCTGTCATGTCTTACCTCGATGAAATCCTTCAGAAATCATCAGGTGAACAATGTGAAAACTGTTATTTATAACCCACTAAGCTTTAGAGATAAATTAACCTGGTACTGCCAACCCATGTGGTGCCCTCTTAAGAATGGATGTTTTATTTTTTTTTTATTTAAACCGAAAATTTAATGCGAAGCTCTCTCCTAGAATAAACGTATCATTATAGGTTTTCAATTAAACCTACACGGCGACTGCATTCCAGAGCGGGACTTGATCTTGCTGACATTGAACCAACCAGTAGAAAGCAAGGCGGCCTGTTCGAGTTTCAAACCTGCAACCTTTCTATTAGAAACCACTGCTCTACCATTGGGAAACCTCGTACCCTCACAACCGAAAGCGCAATGGTAGTACAGTGCAGTAACCACATACTCAACTAAACGAATATCTTTGAACGACCCTCGCTAATTTGTTGGGTGAAATAATTGATCTAACAAAACAAAAAAAACATTACAAACAACATTGGTCAGAGTGTTTTTCAGTTGAGTGTTATTTCCTCTGTTAGATCTATAAGTTTGCACATTTGTTTTACAAGATCTACCTTGAAACCAGCACCGCTCGCTATTATTGTATGTCATTTGTGTCAAAAATTTACGTGTGTCCGTGAAAGTGAACCCACCGAAGTTTGGCACCAACACCAGCTTGGTTTCATTCATAAGGTTTCTTTGGAAAGAGAAATCTTGATAGCCAACAGATAATTATGTTAAAGATAAGATAAGATATAAACTCTATTTGTCCTTTAAAGGCACATTTGGTGGTCCGTATATGCAGGAAAAACAAAACAGTATCGACAGTAATAACAAAATACATGTAATATTAATACTCACAACAGCATCAATAACAATAATAATAATAATAATAATAATAATAATAATAATAATAACAACAACAACAACAACAACACTTGCAATAACAATAATTATTTAAATAATAATAATAGCTTGCATAGCAACATAGTCTGAAAGAAATTATATTACAAGAATTTAACTGCGCTAAGCAGAAACAAATTTTTGTACCTATGAAGTCTATACTGTAAGGCTCTTGGTCTCCCCGAGTGCTCAGAAAAGTTGGCTATAATAGTATAAAGAGTATAATATTATTTTTCATCTTTTAAAATGGAAACAATCCCATTTAGTCATTCACATAAATATAGCATATCTACATGGGGAAAAGATCCTCTGGGTTTGCAAAGTTTGTTACATTTATAGATAATTTTGTCTAGTTTACACAGTATAGATATATTTGCCTTTTCTCCCCAACAGACCAGGGCAAAGACACTCTTTTAACGGATACGTATATGAAGCATTTTCATTTATTTTTTTTGCATGTATGTTACCTTGTACGGTATTTAATTTCTTGTTCTCAAATCCCCTTACCGAGCGCTTAACTGAAAAGTCTATTCCGATCGTCAGATCTTTGCAAATGTGAAATATTGTTGTTTTAATATTATTAGTATTTCTCGAAAGAAAACTTTATCTAGATCTGCATAGAACACGTTTTAAACTGCCAAGTAATTGCATGAATTAGAAGAAAGCATGAAGGTACTTTCACACAGACCAGCGCAACTGCAGTTATGCATTTTACTCCAAACATTAGTGATCAAACGTCAAACCATTGTGCAGCCAACAAGTGCTGGGACAAAGACTGTTACAACAGAACCTCCAAAGGGCAGCGCCAGGACTGGAGCTACTGCAAATCCCAAGAAGAGAAAGCCGCACAAATGGGTTGTCCAAGTAAAAGGTAGAATCACTTTAAGCAACATAGTTGAAAATAATATGTAAATCCAAGAGCATCTGCAGTTGAGCAGGGTGTACCTTTGGCTACTTTCAATCGTTTTGGGGGGTGGACAAGACCATGAAAACTCAGCGGTGTCACAGTCGTCTCTCTTCTCCACACCCGAAACTCCCGGACAACAACAGAGCCTTCCTGAATTTTTTCTCTTCTCCTATATCTTTGGTGATACCTTCTCTTCTCTTCTTGTAAGAAAATCACATTAAGGGTTTAAAGAAAACAAAGAATCTAGGACACTTTAGTTGGGACTGAAAAATTTATTGAACAGACTTTTGTGAGAAAGGAGCAGGTTTTATTCCCTTCCAACACAATAGACAGATTTTGGACGCCTTGCAATAGTCTTAAATGTGCCTTTTTTTTAGCGATTACGTGAATTTGAATCTTATTTCAAACCAAAAAAAAAACTAGAACAACTTTAGATTTTTATAGCACAGTTTTTAAAACTTAAGTTTAAAAAAAAAATGATATCGAAATAAAGATAAAAGTTCTCTAAACTTTATACAAGTGTGTTGCGTGGGTTTAAGGGGAATAAAAGTGTCAGAAACTAAAGTCATCATTCCGTCTAAAATTTTATTGAAGCTGTATGGTGTTAACTTTTTTTCCGAGGTGCAAGCTAAACAAGTACTGAAGCTTTTATCGCTGATGATTGTTTTCACGCAGTCATTTTGAGATTAATTTACTATGCGAAAGAAAGGCATTTTGAAACCATACGCTATTCATGAAAATGAAACTATGGTTCTAAACATTATGTGCCGTATGAAGAATAGAGCTCATTAATATTAAAGACATTTTGAACTTGGATTCTTTAGGATTTGGTTGCACTAATCGCGTTACTTTTGTATAGTGAATGTTTATTTTATGACATACCATTCTTCATTACACGTTTGAAAAGTTGATGAAATAAAAGAACTTTATGCACAGGGATTTTTTTTTTTTTTTTGAAATGTGAAATGAATTTTTTAAAAGATGCGATACAAAACATTGTAAGAGAATATAATGAAAGAATTATTTCATGCCACTTTTTGTAAATGAACTGTGAATGTGTGGATGTTTGGTTGTCGTTGTTTTTTGTTTTGTTGTTGTTGTTGTTGTTGTTGTTGTTGTTGTTGTTGTTGTTGTTGTTGTTGTTGTTGTTGTTGTTGTCGTTTTTTTGTTTTGTTGCTGTGTTTTTTTTCTGTTTTTTTGTTGTTGTTGGTTTTGTTTTTGTGCTTTTTTTTTTAATAAAAGCAAGTTAGACTGTTCTAAGAGTGATATCGACAATTGGAGAACATTCAATAGTGCACGGTAATTTGTTTAATACACGTCCCTTGAGTTTCTTGAAGAACTGTATACGGAGACGGGGGCACCAGCTAAGGTTCTAACCGCGATTCTTTCGCTCTCAGTAATTAAGCTTCTGGTGCCCCCGTTCTTAGAAACCTTTCGGCTTATCGGCCTCCCAATCGGGAGGTACATGGTTCAAAACCCATGATCGATCAAAAATTTAATAATCCGATTTCATTCACTTCTGGTTGGTTCGGTGTATTATAATATGGTCGGCAGATATAAGAGTCATGGAATCCCTGCAATGCCCCTGTGGACAACACGTAAAATTGTCAGACGGTAGTCTTGAGACCCTTCCAAAATATTTAGGGTATGTTGGGAATCTAGGGGACTTTAAACTAGAGTGTGTAGACATTAAGTCGGGCGTTGGCACAGAGAATAGTGAGATTCGACCTCAACTGGGTAACTCTAAGGCCAGAGCCAGACTGACTCTGGTGGCTGGGGTGGTGCTGTAGCTTCCGTATGAAACCCTCTTGTATTTTTTTAGCCTCGGTCGGCGAATAAATGCAAGAGGGTTTTATAAGAATCCCGAGTCCAGCCAAAACCCCAGCCCAGCCACCAGCGACAGTCTGGTTCTGGTCTTAAAACGTCGTGTTTTGCACTGGCATACAATCTGTTTGACTGTAGAGTATACAACTAAAATATTTATTGCCGCCTCCGCCTCAGGCTGAAAATAAAATATTCTTCAACAGTTCGGGTCCCAAGGAGTTCCTGTCTAAAGAAATAGTGAGAGTAAATGGGCCAGGAAATCGGTTGCGCTCATAATGAAGCCAAGCTTTTAAGCCTCAATTGCCAAGTAAAATGGGATTTTGTGAATGGTTACCAGGATTGGCACATTTTACACAATACTCCAGAGTTGATTTTTTCAGTCCAAATCACACAATGGTACAGGGCGCAAACCTATTGTCTTAACACGCAGGCACCCATGTCAACTTGGTGCACTGCAATTATGGATTCATTTTTTACTGCGACGATATGTTACAACCTTAGGTCTATGATATTGGAAAGCTTTGGTGCTTTATATTCCGTCTTTCTATGAACTGTTATACAAATTTTATTTAAAATAGGAATTTAGTTTAAAACTCGAAGAGTTAACCTGTGTTTTCAACGTACATTACTTTTCATACAAGATTATTTCTTCATATAAGAACAATGTAAACTACCAACACTCAAGTTAAACTCGGTGACATATTGTTCACAAAATGACTGCTTTTAAACTAAAGGCTTAAACAATTATCTCTTGTGCTCCACAAAAATAAAAGCACCATCAATAATTATAGGGGCACAAAATTTAACTACGTCATCACTTTTTTCCGCAAATCAAGGAAGTTCCTGGATAATTTATACTTCAGTTTTGAGCTCAACATCGTTCCCTGTTTCAGTGGCTCTAAAAAGTATCATCCATGTACATTTTAAATAAGCTTCATATATTTTTCTACCAGAGAAAAAGCTCATGTCTCTTGAAAAGGACATCAATTCGTTTGTCTTATGATTTCCAATCGATATTTATTTCTTTTAAAACTTTAACTTTCACGATTGTAGCTTTCACAGCACTCAAATACAAACAGCATCTTAGGATCAAGTCCTGAAAAGTGTAGTTTTTCTTTCATTTAAACCAATGCATCATTTTACATATTGGTTTAGTCATAAGCTTCGAACATTGGATCTAAAACTATTCCGAATCGATCGCATGCGTGTTGCATGATTTTACGAGTATATAAATCATAAGTATCTAAGTTCTGTGCGATGTAAATAATTATGTCTCGTTCTTGTCACGGCTTTAAGCAGTTGTGAACAACTCCTGTACAACTGCAAGTCGGATGTGACCGAGCTTTTTTTCATTAGAGAATCTATATTCCTGTCACAATCTGCAATTTCTACGAACTGTTCTGTCAAACTTTTGGTAGTCATTCTCAAATTATCTCTAAATTTACTCTATTACTTATATGCCAATGTTGGACACATGATATATATCGTATATGATGATTTTTAATGAATTAAAAGTGTAAACAGTGTAAGATGGCTTCCGTAATTATTACAGCAATTGAGATGATTCGAGTCACCCAATATATTATATTTAACGTCAAAGATACAAAGATAAAGAATCCAATTTCAATACACAGTGAAACTTAAAATCTGCTGGAAAACCAAGGACACATTTTGTGTTTCCAAGGTGTCTAAAACCTTTAGGAAGGTTCTGTTTCGGGGAGAGGTTACTTAACCGGTAGAACGCGCGGCCTCTTATCAGCAGGTCCAAGGTTCGATCCCCAGTCTGGGCGCCTTGTTCCCTTCTGGATCAGTTGATGCCAGTATCATGGGAAGAACTTAGAAATAAAATTTTCTTTCTGTTTCTGTGTAAAAAAACAACCTTATTGCCAAGGGCTTAAAGACGTCAATGATGTAGCCTGGCTCCTGACGATGGAGTTATGGACAAACAAACAATTCAACTCTTCAAGACATCCGATAACTTTCAATTTATGGTAATAAAAAATATGTATAATAATAAAATAATAATAATAATAATATAAACTAATGTTTTTAATATGCATTTTGTGAACATTTAGAAGCAGTAACATTTTTAATCTTTTTCCCTTTGTTTAAAAAAAAACAAGCAAGAACGAGGAATCATCATTTTCTTTAATGTATACAAATGAAAGACGAATAATTGTAAAACAGACTAAAATTTCCATAGGCATATTTTCTTTCATGAAAAGAATGAATACTTTAACTTTGTTTTCCTCATTTCGTTTCCTTTGATAAAGGCAATCAGTTTACTTTTAGAATGTATGATTGAATGTGACTTTATTTAGATGGCAGGTTTACCCTTGATGGTTTTTTTTAATCTAAATATAATCTGTAATCATCTGCCTTACCTGATTATATCGAACTATGCTTGACCTATATCAAGATGTTATGCAGACTAGAAAAAACTATGAGAGTTAAATACTTTATTTATATTTTGATTATAATAATTTATGCAGAAAATGATAAAAATTTTGCAACACCTGATCCTGTGTTTGATATTTTAATCCTTGAAATGTCATTTATTGCCCACCGATGTCCAAAGTCCTTGAATAAGACATTGTCAAAGTACAGTTTATAACCTGCGGAGGTGACCACACAGAGAATGGAGAGTTCTTGCCCTTGGTAGAAATTGAAGTTGGGTGTATAGCGATTCTCGGGACCCCATGTATAGCCAATATAGGAGTTGGACACCACAGAACCTTCATCAAATCTGATTTCAGTAATGAAGGCACTAGGTCCCATAGTGGCTATGAAATTTAGAGTTATCCTGGTACCCGTAACGTAAATCTTCATCAACAGCGGTTGCCCAGCGACTAAGCCGTTAGGAAACGAGACTTCGTTGGTATTCGTTCCGATCTCTGTGGTGTGCAGGAAGAACTGGACGTGGTTGTCCTCAAAGGCGACATCTGTCAGTGCGTTGCAGTACGAGCAAGCGCAAGAACCGTCGCTGTTGCAGCCGTGGGAATACACAACCTTACACTGCGGCAAAGCGGTACACTGCAAGCCACAGACAAAAGCGCTGCCTGACATGGAAATGCACTGTGCTATGCTTGGCAGACCTTGTACGGGGGACAAGGTTGTGAGAGTCAGCGGGCAATTAATCGAGTAAGTTTTAGAATATATCATTGTGAAAATGTAGAAAACAAAACATAATCTGCGAATAGCATTTTGATGGTCATACTGAGGCAGAGACATTCTGATTGTTGTGAGGTTGAACCAACTTGATAAGCGATGTCCACAACCGGTCGTTCTGAAAAATAACGAATAAAGTCATGTAAAGAATTTATAATGCATAAGAGATTTCAGCATACACCCCAAAAATGTCTATTTGTTTTTATCCCAAAGTTAGCTGTTCCTAGCGTATGATTGGTCTATGATCAGATTAGTTTATTTTTTAAAAGAAGTGTGCATCGCTAGTCTTTAAAGAACTTTCAATTTTTGTGGGTGGGGTATTTTTGGTTTGTTTGTTGTTTTATTGTTGCTGTTGTGTTTTTTGTGTGTGTTTTTCTTTTGTTCTTGTCCCATTTAACTTTTCTCAAGAAGCTGTGACGCACTAAACCAGAAGAGGACTTTGCATTTCTTGAACCAAGAGGCTTTACAAGGATACCTGATAGCCCAGTCTCTGGTCTGACGTGCAAGATATTCGAAGTTGGATTTTCACCTGGTGTGCCTCCCTGCTTATTGCATGCTTTAGGGGCGGAAAACACTTTTTTTTTTCAATAATCTGTGTGAAAAGAACAAGATCTAGATTCAGTCTCATCCTTTGGAATTTTTTTATCCAGACATACGTGGCCTAATCGAGTTTGAATTACGAAAAAAAGACAACGTTTTCTATTTTCAGTCTGATTTCTGTAGTATCTAAATGATATCATTGCATTTATTATTGTTCTTTGGGGTTTTGTTTGATTCCTTGTTTTTTTTTATTTTCTTATTACAATTTTTTTTTTCACTGGAACAATAATACGTTTTCCTCTTGTTAGTAGAGAGTCCCATAAATTTTTTTTTTTTTTTTTAGACGTTTTCAAACTGAATTGTTCCATCAAGTCCGATATTTTGTCTCAAAGATATTTATGGTTCACGTTTAGAAATGAAGCCAAGCTTCACAGTTTTTATGCAATTTCTAGTACTTATTACAACAATAATTAAAGGTAATACAAACTTGAGCACTGTATCATTTACGTCTTTGCAAGTCTGAGAGTAATTTTTAATTGAAGCTAAAAAAAAATATTATAAAGTATTTCAAAAAAGAAATTGCATCTAAAAACAAAAAGTAAAGACATAAATTTACCTTTTACTGGCAGGTTTTTCAGCCAAAATCTGAATACAGGAATATTTCACTGAATCTTTCGTGGTTGTCGTCGATTCTGCTGGGTTTTTTTTCGTACTGACGCGAGGTAGGCTTAGCTGTGGTGCCTACCCATGTTCTCTGATTATAAAAAGGCGTCTATTTATACAGCACGGCGAAAGCCAAAGTACTTGGTTGAAATGTCTGCGCTTCATTGGGCGCACATTACTTTAAAAGCCGCCTTAACTACACTGCTCTTTTCACAAATGCACCAAACACAGTTACATAATTTAAAGGGGTTCAAATAGAGAGTGTTTCACAACTTTTGTTCCGAGTGTAACTGGGAATGGCATCACTTAAATATTTGATTTGTACATCTATTTACTTGTGCTGTAAAGAGACAAAACACGGACACTGTACGTAGACACGAGAGAAAAGATTCAAGCTTTGGACATGTGGATCTTCAGAGGATTGACAGAATTAGTTGGTGTAGTAAATAGGACATGACGTAGTTCTGACTTCACTGGGAGTAAAGACAAACCTAAACAATTCAAACTCAGAAACTCATCTATTTCGATCATACAGAAAAATACTAACAAAAATTTTAGATCCTAAATGGAGGAATAGCTGGCAGCAGAGAACAAGGTAGGAGAGAATGGGGGCATGACGGGAATGCAACGAAATGTATACACACATATTATATCCAACAGGACAGGTCGGATTGGACAAGGTTGGCTCCACGACCCTCAGTATGTACGATCAGTCTAATGGTTGGGATGTCCCCTGATGATGATGATGATGATAACGATGATGATGATGATGATGATGATGATGATGATGATGATGATGATGATGATGATGATGATGATGATGATGATGATGATGATGATGATGATGATGATGATTAAGGTGATTAACATACACTGGGATATGTTAATCCATTATCGAATCCGTATTATTATCAATTCAAGATGTTCTATTTATTGAAAAATATAAAAGAGGGTAGAATGGCATATGAGTGAATTTATGCAGTGTTCTATTTTTCTTAAGAGGGGCGGTTTCCTTGTGGACAGACAATGCCTACATCATTGTACACGATTATCATTTCTGTAAACTATTGATCATGACTTTTGTTACAATCCACCCAGTCTGTCAGCATTGAAATTTACACTTCACGATGTTTTAACAGGAAACAAATGAAACGAACTCTCTATTTTTTTATACAACCATCAATAAACTAATGTTTTGAATATATGCATTTTGTGAACATTTAGAAGCAGTAACATTTTCAGATCTTTCTCCCTTTGCTAATAAAAAACAAGCAAGAACGAAGAAACACCATTTTTTTTAATGTATAAAAAGGAAAGACGAATAATTGTAAAACAGACTAAAATTTCCATAGGCATATTTTCTTTCATGAAAAGAATCAATATTTTAACTTTGTTTTCCTCCTTTCGTTTCCTTTGATAAAGGCAATTAGTTTACTTTTAGAATGTATGATTGAATGTGACTTTATTTAGACGGCAGGTTTGCACTTGATGTTTTTTTTTTTAATCTAAATATAATCTGTAATCATCTGCCTTATCTGATCATATCGAACTATGCTTGATCTATATCGAGATGTTATGCAGACTAGGAAAAACTGTGAGAGAAAAACAGACATAATTTATAATGTGGATTATAATAATTTATGCAGAAAATGATAAAAATTTTGCAACACCTGATCCTGTGTTTGATATTCTAATCTTTGAAATGTCATTTATTGGCCACCGATGTCCAAAGTCCTTGAATAAGACATTGTCAAAGTACAGTTTATAACCTGCGGAGGTGACCACACAGAGAACGGAGAGTTCTTGCCCTTGGTAGAAATTGAAGTTGGGTGTATAGCGATTCTCGGGACCCCATGTATAGCCAATATAGGAGTTGGACACCACAGAACTTTCATAAAATCTGATTTCAGTATGGAAGGCACTATGTCCCACAGTGGAGATAAAATTTAGAATTATCTTGGTACCCGCAATGTAAATCTTCATCAACAGAGGTTGCCCTGCGACTAAGCCGTTAGGAAACGAGACTTCGTTGGTATTCGTTCCGATCTCTGTGGTGTGCAGGAAGAACTGGACGTGGTTGTCCTCAAAGGCGACATCTGTCAGTGCGTTGCAGTACGAGCAAGCGCAAGAACCGTCGCTGTTGCAGCCGTGGGAATACACAACCTTACACTGCGGCAAAGCGGTACACTGCAAGCTACAGACAAAAGCGCTGCCTGACATGGAAATGCACTGTGCTAGGCTTGGCAGACCGTGTACGGGAGACAAGGTTGTGAGAGTCAGCGGGCAATTGATAGAGTAAGTTTTAGAATATATCATTGTGAAAATGTAGAAAACAGTACACAATCTGCAAATAGCATTTTGATGGCCATACTGAGGCAGAGACATTTTGATTGTTGTGAGTTTGAACCAACTTGACAAGCGATATCTACAACCGGTCGTTCTGAAAAATAAAGAATAGAGTCATGTAAAGATTTTATAATGCAAAAGATATTTCAGCATACACCCCTAAAATGTCTATTTGTTTCTATCCTACAGTTAGCTGTTCCTAGCGTATGATAGGTCTATGACCAGCTTAGTTTACTTTTTAAAAGAAGTGTGCATCGCTAGTCTTTAAAGAACATTCAAGTTTGTTCATTGATTCCCATAAGACACATCCGTCAATATTTACATACCCTCAGCATTCTGAAGGGAACATGCCCTCTATCATTGTCAGTGTTTTCAAAGTGCTGTTCTGTTGGTCTTTTTGGGTTATAAGAAGGGACTGTTGATTTAATATTTATGTTCTGTGGAGTTTCATTCCATATCTGTGGTATCATGTCAGTTTCTATTGTGTCTGTAGGAAGTGTGCCTGTCTTTTACATGCAACTTAACTTTCTACTGTGATTCGGCAAAACTGCTATGCTTCAGATGAAAGTACAGGTTGTATCGGTGTCAACACGGTGACTGACCAGGTCTCGAGTGATCTGTCTAGGAACTTCCATGTAGCCTTGGAGGATTAAGACTAGGAAAGAGGTTCGCTTTCTGCAACCAAAGATTTTTGTAGAATGTGGCCGGCGATGCTTGTTGTTTATTTGATCCCCGCGCCGGCCACCTTACTTTTACTGGCTGTGCGCGTGTCAATATAATATGACGCGCCGTCATCGCGTATTCCACAATTTTTGTGGGTGGGGTATTTTTGGTTTGTTTGTTGTTTTATTGTTGCTGTTGTGTTTTTTGTGGTTTTTTGTTTTTGTTGTCCCATTTAACTTTTCTCAAGAAGCTGTGACGCACTAAACCAGAAGAGGACTTTGCTTTTCTTGAACCAAGAGGCTTTACAAGGATACCAGATAGCCCAGTCTCTGGTCTGACATGCAAGATATTCGAAGTTGGATTCTCTGCTTATTGCAGGCTTTAGGGGCGGAAAACACTTAATTTTTTTCAAGAATATGTACAAATCTGATCTAACAAGATCGAGATTCAATTTAGATTCAGTCTCATGAATTTTTTATCCAGACATTTTTTTTCCACTAGAAGATTAATACGTTTTCCTCTTGTTGGTAGAATTTTTAATGCACTTATTTTGATTATTATCTGCTCCTCCCTCAACCAAGTACTCATATCAAGCATTCTCAACTTTCACCACCAGAATTGGTATACCCTGTTCACTTGGTCCCCAAAATACCCTATTGCAAAACGACCCCCACAAACTTAGAAAAAAAAGCATCATGTTTTTAATTTTTTCTGAATTGTTCCATCAAGTACGATATTTTGTCTCAAAGATATTTATGGTTCAAGTTTAGAAATGAAACCAAGCTTCACAGTTTTTATGCAATGTCTAGTACTTATTACAACAATAATTAAAGGTAACACAAACAGCACTGTATCATCTAAGTCTTTGCAAGTCTGAGAGTAATTTATAATTGAAGCTAAACATAAATTTGATAAAGTATTTCTCAAAAAGAACTTGCATCCAAAAACAAAGAGTAAAGAGATAAATTTACCTTTCACTGGCAGGTTTTTCAGCCAAAATCTGAATAAAGGAATACTTCACTGAATCTTTCGTGGTTGTCGTCGATTCTGCTGTTTTTTTTCGTACTGACGCGAGGTGGGCTTAGCTGTGGTGCCTACCTATGTTCTCTGATTATAAAAAGACGTCTATTTATACAGCTTAACGAAAGCTGAAGTACTTGTTTGAAATGTATGCGTTTCATATGGCCTTAACTACACTGCTCTTTTCATAAACGCACCAACACAGTTACATAATTTAAAGGGGTTAAAAAAGAGAGTGTTCTACAACTTTTGTTACGAGTTCTGCAAGTGTAACTGGGAATGGCAACACTTAAATATTTCAGTCCAGTCACTCTTTCGTCCTTTCTACCTCTTTTGCACTCCGTGTATAGAGGAACAAACAACAATGCACAAAGTGAAAAATGATAAAACGGCGCTATAGGTTAGATAAAAGTGTCAATTTAAAGATCTGAGTTCGATATCTAAATTATTCAAAAGGATATTGTGGGACAAGCTATTTTTTAAATTTCAGGGTCGGGTTTTCCAAACCTCATTTGATTTAAAGAAGTTTGATTTAGAGTGTAAAATATAAAATCCTTTTCTATTTAGGTGATGCTTTTTCAATACATGTAGTTTGAAGAAAAGTAACTGAATTCAGGGTGTCGACTCATAATTTATGCTCTCTGAAGTTTTCAGGAATGGAAAGTTGAAAATATAAAAACCCTTAATTAATAACAAATATCCTGGAATAAAAAAAAAGCTTATCAGATATTTTCAACGCATGTCTTGTTGATAAAGTTCTAAACATAATAAATTGTTCTCAAGGGAAGATCTGTTTGTTTGGTACACACACACACACACACACACACAAGATGGTAGATAACAAACATGCAGGCAACACTCCTCCCCTATCATTTGATTAATTGCCGAGGCGAATCTATCTCTTAGATTAACTTCTCCCACATTCACAGGAAGGAGCCTTTAGGGCCACGAGATCTCAGAGGTGGAATCGAATCAGGGATTTAACATGCAGATTAAAAAAATTATTAAAAACGATTACGTAAAATTATTATGATAAAAAACAATAATAATAATAATAATAATAATAATAATAACAATAACAATAACAATAACAATAACAATAATAATAATAA
>RQTK01000099.1:599095-621783 GCA_003991915.1 Elysia chlorotica
TTATTATTATTATTATTATTATTATTATTATTATTATTATTATTATTATTATTATTATTATTATTTATAAGCAGTACTTAGAAGTAGACTTTTATGTGTAAATATTTTTGCCCTTTGTGGGATTAGAACCCTAAACTTGTAGATGTGTCGGTACCGCATCGCTTTGCCACTCAAAGAGAGCATAGTTTATACTTCAAAACTTCTACGCCCTGGTAGACCAAAAGTCGACAATACTCCCGACTTTCAGAAAAAGTTTCAATTGTACGATTTTGTTCTAAGACTTACCTGCAGATCTGCCACGTTGCTGAACACTAAGAATAGCTGAAACAAGTAGCAGAATGGCAGTAGTAGTAGTAGCAGTAGCAGTAGTAGTAGTAGTAGTAGTAGTAGTAGTAGTAGTAGTAGTAGTAGTAGTAGTAGTAGTAGTAGTAGTAGTAGTAGTAGTAGTAGTAGTAGTAGTAGTAGTAGTAGTAGTAGTAGTAGAAATAGAAATAGAATTGTTGTTGTTGTTGTTATTGTTGTTGTTGTTGTTGTTGTTGTTGTTGTTGTTGTTGTTGTTGTTGCGGCTCTGTTGCTGTAGTAGCTGTTGTTTATTACTCCGTCCTTCTTCTTCTGTCTATTATTATCTTCATTCTCCGGGACAGTATTTGATCATAGTTTTAGGGTTAAAAATTATAACCTCACATGATCGATAATCTTTTAACACAGCTTTATTTCCAGCAGGATCCAACAAAGATAATAAATTTTTTAAAGTATTATTATCAGTGTATGCTTTATATTTCCTGTTCATCTATTAGTTCAGCTCTTAAAGTGATAATGGGCTTTAAACTGATTCAAGGTCTTTACAAAGGGTTCACGATCTAATCATTTTCTTGCAGTTAACGTTCTGTAATTGGACAATATAAATCTGGTGTGTGTATACCTGGGCAAGTCTTTGAAATGTTTCAATGGTCAGTATTTCAATCGAGAAATCTTACGCGCCTTGTTGCCAATAATTATTATTATGGGTTATACGAATTTGAAGTGGCGTCAAAATTATTTTCCCTCTTTATGAGGTTTGATAACTTTGCAGACCATCCTTAAATCATAACTCAAAATCCCAATGACCAACAGCTAAGGTTGCAAACTCCGCTGCTTTCCACCCAAGGATTTTTAAAGAGATAATTTAAGTCATTTTTTATCCCTGCGCTAAAAAAAGCAAATTACAAAAAAATTACTTTGGAAACTATACAAACGCGCCCTGGCAGTCCTTTTTTAACCACTGTTAACCACTGTTGTTGAGTATTCGATCAGCGTTTTCTTAGCAGGACAAGATTGAAAACCTTTTTTTGCTTTTGTGGGAGAGAAGCTCTTTCCTAGCCCTAGGTGGTTCCTGAGTAGGATCATGTACGGCGGCTGGTCCTAATAATAAACTCTAACAAATTTACTGCTGCTACACGCGAGACAGTGTGGGAATGCAAGGACTCGTGCAAGGTCTCATTATATTTATATTGACACCGACCCATACAGTATAGAACGAAATTTAACAAATGTTGCCCGACCTTGTACTCGAACATGTACCTTCCGACTGTTAGCCAAATGTTCTACCACTTGCGACACCTCCACTTACTCCCCCTCATCCATCAAGATTGACGAACTGACGAGGCTTGAGTTTTTAAGCTAGAGTCTGTCGACTAGGAGACACTCACTGGTTTCCAATGGAAAGCTCAACTTGAGGTCTGACAAAATTCTGTCACACCATGCTGTCTAAACATTTTGGCTTCGTTGTCTCTAAAGTGGTTGTTTTTTCTTCTGTGTACATATATAAATATTAAAAGTGAGAACTATAGAATACACTTAACTAAATCTCAACAATGTTATTTACTGGTGGTGTCATTAACATGTGATTTTGTATACAAAACCTACATTTATGAAAATATAATCAAGAGTATTTTCCCCTTCCACATTTAAACACCCTTATAAGGGAGAGAATGACAACCATTTTGCTTTTCTTTTCTCGTGGCGGGGAATAATGTATTCCACATTTCACAATTTAAAAAGGTAAAACATTTTTTTACAACAGAAACTTAAGGCATGTTTTTATTAATTTTGTTTCACAACATTTATGATTATCGGATGCGCCTGAAATTTCGTAGAGCCATTGGTTTGTTTTGTGATAAATTTTGAATAAATTAAGATATCGATCTAACTTGTATTAAGAGGGTAAAAATAAAGTTCTCCGTTTGTGGCTTTTTTTTTTCTTCAAAATTTAGCTTCCGAAATTTTTATCTTTCTAAGTATGCGTTTATTTCGAAAAGTCCAACTCAATGTGAGACCAGGAGAATTCATCTCAGACATTTTTTATAAATATTGTGTTGTTATGTGCAACGGATATAATAGATTAGGCAAAAGGTGAAAGGGAAAATGCAACAATAAACTAAACTAAACAAAAAGTATCAATACACTATAAAGGCTGCGTGAGTTAATTTTAACCCAAGAGGTAATAATGCTATATAGGCCTATTCAATATCCGAGCATTATAGACACATATTCTATCTGCCTGCTAAAACTAGAATACGTTCTCTCACTGGTTGTTTCAAAGGACTCAAATTAGGATTTATGTAGCAGAGTTAGTTTTCATTTCTCTTTTGTTGTTTTTTACTTTTTTAGTGGTGGTCTTTAAAATCTATATTTTTATAATCTTTACATAGAGACATAGTTTTTTTAAATGTCTAAAGACTAAATTGCATCCAGACTTTGGTAACTTTTATAGCATATCAAACCAAACAAAAACCATGATCGCCGATGCAAGAATTTCTCCAGGGACCACGATTTATCTAAGGCAAAATCTACATCATATCTTTCTGTCCTGGTTACTAGCCGCAGACTTTAAAAAATAATTTTTAGAATCTTTCATATCTTTTATTTTCCTTGAAATATTTAATTAATGGATTCAATTTCTTTCTCTAATTAAACAAAAAGACGTTAAAGGTTCTTGCGACGTTCGAACTCATAACCTTCCTATTGTAAAGCAGACGTGGTAACCACTGTTTTGTATAGAGAAAGGGAGAGAGTATAGAGAAAGGGAGAGAGATTGTCTCTCTCCCTTTATCCGGGTTTTAACGTCTCCTAGGTTTCCCTGAGGAATCCTATACGGCGAGTGTGATAACCACTATACCACAGAACCCTTATTTACATGTATGGAGAGAGCTAAGATCTCACCTTGATTACGTTTCCCACACTATGACAGGATCAGTGATAGAAGATAGAAAAAAATGTTATTATTTTAACTCTAAATTAAAGAATGTCGCATGGCCATAATGAAAGAATCAAGAATTTATGTTGAAAACAATACACATGAAAAACTTTTACTCATTTCCATATCCCTCCCAAGCAAAATAAAATTTTATGAAGTTTTTATGCGCCCTGTCAATTTGAAAACCTTTCGCGTCTATAAAAAAAACTAAAATACATTAGAATCTTCGCAAAAAGGAAAGAGAGAGAGGGGGGGGGGAGAGATAGGTAGATAGAGATAGGTAGATAGAGAGAGATAGAGAGAGAAGACCTAAATATGTAGGTATACAACCAGATACTTCTTCTGTTTATGAATTTTGAGTTGTGTCTTTTACGGATGACTTTTTTTCCAAAAGATTTTTGTTTTTATGGCGAGTTTTTTTTTTCAAGTTTCCTTCTTGAAAAAACGAGTCTTTCTAATGTATCCTCTTCAACAAGATTTAAAATATAGCTTCATTTTCCTTTTTAAATTTGAATGGAAAAATGACATAAATTTTAAGCTCTCATCGTGGCGTATGAATGAAATCTGCATAACCTCCATATTGTACTCTTTATTAACTTTTGGAGAGCAACAGTCAATCAACATTTTTGTCATTTTTACTTGAAAAAATCGAAGCGATGCGAGTAAACTAAAATCAACACTAGAACATTTAGAATTCAAATTCACCGGGAAATCTTCGCCGCAGAACGCAAAAACGTTAATTCTCTTGTAAAGGATGCGAAAAGAGAACATTTCTTAACTAGTTTTGAATCCGTAAAAACGTGCAAGAAATTATTTAGTCTAACAAACGAACTTACTGTGAAATCTGTACAAAAAAGCATAAATGGAGGAAAAGACAGATGTGAAGATTTTGCTTTGTTTTTCGACACTAAGATAACTAAAATTCGATGTGAACTAGAGCGTACTGTTTGCGCGGACAAAACTGTTTTGCCAGTATTCTGTGGGCAAAATTTAGATCATTTCCAAATTGTATCACCAGAACAAGTTCGATGTACAATACTTGGATTCTCTAACAAATCATGTGATTTAGATCCTATACCTACTGATCTTCTTAAAAAATGTTTGCAAACAAGTCTTATTGATCATATAACCTATATCTTTAACCATTCTCTCCAAAACGGTGCTGTTCCAGATTCATTTAAAAATGCTCTTGTTAATCCGTTGTTGAAAAAATCAAATCTTGATGAATCTAATCTTCAAAATTACCGACCTGTCTCCAATTTACCTTTCTTATCTAAAGTTTTAGAAAAACTTGTTTCTTCCCAATTGTTTAGACACCTTGAAAAACATAAAATGAAAGAAAAATTTCAGTCTGCATACCGGTCAGGTCATAGCACGGAGACAGCACTTCTTAAAGTGGTAAATGATATCCTTAACATTGCTGATAGCAATTCCGTCTGTCCTCTTGCTATGCTTGATCTGTCTGCAGCCTTTGACACAATAGATCATGATATTTTATTTTTGAGACTTCAAAATCTTTATGGAATCTCTGGAACAGCACTGAAATGGTTTAAATCATATTTTAGCAATCGATTTCAGGCTGTGAAAATAGGATCAGAACGGTCTGAATGGAGACATTTAAAGTATGGGGTACCTCAGGGGTCTGTGCTTTACATCCAACCATTGTCAATTATTTTAAACAAATTTAATATGTTTTATCACATGTATGCGGACGATACGCAGATCTATATTGGTTGCTGCTATAACAACTTACAAACAGCAATGAATAACATCCAAAATTGTATTAAGGAGGTAAAACAGTGGATGAACTCAAATATGCTAAAAATAAACGACGAGAAAACGGAAATCATAATTTTTCGTCGGGGCTCTATTTTATCAAAACTCGGAAAAGCAGTTGTTAATATTAATGGTACCCAAATCACTTCTTGTAACGTAGTAAAGAACCTTGGTGTTAAATTAGACAGCGAAATGTCAATGGTTCCACAAGTAAATAATCTTTGCAAAAGTATCTATTTTCAATACGCAACATTTCTTCTGTACGATCTTTTTTAACAACGAGCGTTACAAAAACATAATGACATCTTTAGTGTTATCAAAACTCGACTATTGTAACAGCTTACTAGCAGGCCTTCCTGATAAAACTTAAGATAAATTACAGATTGCCCAAAATAACGCTGCTAGGGTAATCTATCGGCGTAAAAAACGAGACCACGCCAAACCTATTTTATATGAGTTGCATTGGCTTCCCATTAAAGAGCGCATTAAGTACAAAATAGCCCTTACTTGTTTTAAATGTTTAAATGGCACAGGCCCTGAGTACCTCAGTGAATCACTCACTGTTTATGTGCCAAATAGATCACTTAGATCCTCAACAGACACCAAAGTTCTTGTTGTCCCCCGTAAGAAATATAAAATGTTTCCATATCCCTCCCAAGCAAAATAAAATTTTATGAAGTTTTTATGCGCCCTGTCAATTTGAAAACCTTTCGCGTCTATAAAAAAAACTAAAATACATTAGAATCTTTCGCAAAAAGGAAAGAGAGAGAGGGGGGGGGGAGAGATAGGTAGATAGAGATAGGTAGATAGAGAGAGATAGAGAGAGAAGACCTAAATATGTAGGTATACAACCAGATACTTCTTCTGTTTATGAATTTTGAGTTGTGTCTTTTACGGATGACTTTTTTTCCAAAAGATTTTTGTTTTTATGGCGAGTTTTTTTTTTTCAAGTTTCCTTCTTGAAAAAACGAGTCTTTCTAATGTATCCTCTTCAACAAGATTTAAAATATAGCTTCATTTTCCTTTTTAAATTTGAATGGAAAAATGACATAAATTTTAAGCTCTCATCGTGGCGTATGAATGAAATCTGCATAACCTCCATATTGTACTCTTTATTAACTTTTGGAGAGCAACAGTCAATCAACATTTTTGTCATTTTTACTTGAAAAAATCGAAGCTAGAACTATCTTTAAAATCTTGCTTCATATTTACTCATTATTGTCTTTTGAAGAGTAACAAAGAAGGTGATTCCCTATTTTTTTAATGGGGCGCAGAGGTCCAGCCCAAATGTCCTGCCTCACGTAGTGTAGCAAATTATTTCTCCACCAAGTACACTGTAATAGGAGTTTGAGCGTGTCAGATTAGATCCATTTGGCACCATCGATGTGTTACTAAACCACCCCAGTCCCCGTGAGCTGCAGATACAAGCTTTGTGATCCACACAGCCATCACTGCGGACATAATCATGACCCCAAGCCATGGAGGTTTCTTATTGCTCATTTGTCGCGCCTGTCTGCGGTAGATGTATGATTGAATACCGGTGCAGATTCCTTAACCTATCGTCTTCGTTTGGTATGGGCCCGTTTATCACAAGACAGGTGCTGGCGTCCGTCAGGGCCAAAACCATCTACAAAGCTACCTCGAGATTTGCGTATACTTTCACACTGTGTCTGTCCACCTGACGGTTGACTTTTAAAGAGAAGCACACTTTGTGTATCTCTAGATCTTTCTGTGTCTGTCTGTCTGTCTGTCTGTGTGTCTGTCTGTCTGTCTGTCTGTCTGTCTATCTGTCTGTATGTCTGTCTGCCTGTATGTCTATCTGTCTCTCTCTTTCTCTCTCTCTCTCTCTCTCTCTCTCTCTCTCTCTCTCTCTCTCTCTCTCTCTCTCTCTCATTTTATTCATTTCGGGCTTGGTGTTTCGTTCACTGAATAAACGCTCAAAGATAAGTATACCATTACAAGTTGTTTTACAATGAACGTATTGTGGCCCTGTCAGTTGCACTGGCATATGCAAGCTCACTGCATAATTATCAATACGGCTCTAGCATAGGAAAGTGTAATGATGTCAAGACATAGATCTAGATGTTGATTATTAAATATGTGCTTTCCACCAGACAAGCCGCACAAAATTCTCAACAAAACTACTGTAAAGTTGAATTACAGCTGCATGCCAAATATAAAACAAATTATCAATGGCCACAATAATGCAGCCCTTAAGTCTGGAAAAACTGAAATGAATGAAAAAGACAACAACAACAAAAACCCATAAAAATAAAAAAATTATATTTTACTTTAAGACGGGCGATCATGACTTATCAATTTTCTTGTGTGCATAAAAAAAATATAAATATGAAGATGTATCTATTACAATAAAATCTGATATATGGATCAGGATTCAGTCATTATAGGCCTAGTCGATGTGATTCATTTTTTAATATTATTTCAGTTCCGGATGGTTTTGCTCAAATATAGATATTAGTTAAGTTGTTGGGTTGTTGTTTTTTTTGCTATGTGAATGACCAAATACGTGGTTCTTATTTCTATTCGCTTAGTTGTCGATTCTTGATTCAATTTTTAGTAATACTATAATCTAAACCATAAATATTTAACATTGATTTCTAAATCCAAATGTAAACTTTTGAATAGTTTCACAAAATATAATAAAGAGTATGTCCATACAAATATTTAGAACGTAAATAGCCCCTTTAAGCATGCCTTCATCGACCATTAATTATAGATTCATGAGTATTCGTTGTCGCCATGAGCATTATAAATCTTTGCTCTATTTACCTGATTCTTAATGTTTGTCATAATTATGTTACTGCTTTTATCTTTGAGATATGGATTAAACAATATCCGCTTACATTTTTTTAGACATCAAGGAGTTTTATTTCAACTGACATATATTTGTAGAACATTTGATATATAGTGTTATCTGTCGTAATTAAGGTGAGATTTTGAGTTCCTCCGTAACCGCAGTAATGTGTGGAAAGAAAACTATGTGATGTTTTTTGGAGAACCATTTAATAAAGAACGGAATTAAACATGTATAATAAAAAAAAAACATTTAAAAAACAATTTTGTGCAGCGTCCTGTGCTTAAAAGAACTATTCTAACATTGTGGGCCTACTTTAATTTCCGTTCTGAATCTATACAAAGACATCGAGGCCTTCAATTTCAAAACCCTATTCTGTTTTTTCCTTAACCTTAAAAACTTAACAGTTTTTCTTCCTGTAATTGGATTTTTTAGAATAAAATGTAGTCCTAGATAATCAACTTTGAAATGGATTGGTTTCCCTCCGTGAAGTTCGGAGTCTTTGTGTAACCAAGATTGCAGGCATATTCATTTCAAAGTTGATTATCTAGGACTACATTATATTCTAAAAAATCAAATTACAGGAAGAAAAACTGTTAAATCTTTAAGGTTAAGGAAAAAACAGAATAGGGTTTTGAAATTGAAGGCCTCTATGTCTTTGTATAGATTCAGAACGGAAATTAAAGTAGGCCTACAATGTTGGAATGGTTCTTTTCAGCACAGCACGCTGCACAAAATTGTTTCTAAAATGTTTTTTTTTATTTCACAAGTTTTGTTCCGTTCTTTGTTAAATGTTTCTCCAAAAAAACATCACATAATTTTCTTTCCACACATTACTGCGGTTACAGAGGAACTCAAAATCTCACCTTAATTACGACAGATAACACTATATATCAAATGTTCTACAAATATATGTCAGTTGAAATAAAACTCCTTGATGTCTAAAAAAATGTAAGCGGATATTGTTTCATCCATATCTCAAAGATAAAAGCAGTATCATAATTATGACAAACATTAAGAATCAGGTAAATAGAGCAAAGATTTATAATGCTCATGGCGACAACGAATACTCATGAATCTATAATTAATGGTCGATGAAGGCATGCTTAAAGGGGCTATTTACGTTCTAAATATTTGTATGGACATACTCTTTATTATATTTTGTGAAACTATTCAAAAGTTTACATTTGGATTTAGAAATCAATGTTAAATATTTATGGTTTAGATTATAGTATTACTAAAAATTGAATCAAGAATCGACAACTAAGCGAATAGAAATAAGAACCACGTATTTTGTCATTCACATAGCAAAAAACAACAACCCAACAACTTAACTAATATCTATATTTGAGCAAAACCATTCGGAACTGAAATAATATTAAAAAATGAATCACATCGACTAGGCCTATAATGACTGAATCCTGATCCATATATCAGATTTTATTGTAATAGATACATCTTCATATTTATATTTTTTTTATGCACACAAGAAAATTGATAAGTCATGATCGCCCGTCTTAAAGTAAAATATAATTTTTTTATGACTTTGACTTTTCTTTTGTCAGGATTATCATTCTTCACATTCATTTTATGAATGTCTGTCTTTTTCAGCTCCCAAATTAGTTCGTTAAGTGTCGTTGCTGATTTTTTGTGTTCTAAAGCTTGAAGTGTGCTGATTGAATCTTGTTTTAAATCCATTCGCTGCATGCAATGCCCATGTATGTGTGTTTTGATGATTTCTGTTCACCGGTGCCTCTGCCCATTTGGCACTGGCCTTCGAGTGGGCATGCCACTTTGTTCTGCCATTTTTATGGGTTTTTGTTGTTGTTGTCTTTTTCATTCATTTCAGTTTTTCCAGACTTAAGGGCTGCATTATTGTGGCCATTGATAATTTGTTTTATATTTGGCATGCAGCTGTAATTCAACTTTACAGTAGTTTTGTTGAGAATTTTGTGCGGAGACCATTAATTATAGATTCATGAGTATTCGTTGTCGCCATGAGCATTATAAATCTTTGCTCTATTTACCTGATTCTTAATGTTTGTCATAATTATGATACTGCTTTTATCTTTGAGATATGGATGAAACAATATCCGGTTACATTTTTTTAGAAATCAAGGAGTTTTATTTCAACTGACATATATTTGTAAAACATTTGATATCTCGTGTTATCTGTCGTAATTAAGGTGAGATTTTGAGTTCCTCCGTAACCGCAGTAATGTGTGGAAAGAAAACTATGTGATGTTTTTTGGAGAACCATTTAATAAAGAACGGAATTAAACATGTATAATAAAAAAAAAACATTTAAAAAACAATTTTGTGCAGCGTCCTGTGCTTAAAAGAACTATTCTAACATTGTGGGCCTACTTTAATTTCCGTTCTGAATCTATACAAAGACATCGAGGCCTTCAATTTCAAAACCCTATTCTGTTTTTTCCTTAACCTTAAAAACTTAACAGTTTTTCTTCCTGTAATTGGATTTTTTAGAATAAAATGTAGTCCTAGATAATCAACTTTGAAATGAATATTATGCCTGCAATCTTGGTTACACAAAGACTCCGAACTTCACGGAGGGAAACCAATCCATTTTCACACCAACTGGAACTGTTAAATAATTATTGGCTTTTTTATATTTTTTCCACAGACTTTTTACTTGTAAAAATCTCAAACTTTTGAATAAGAAACTTTTACTCATTGGTTGCACAATACACACCTCCGCATTGGAGAATTGTATTACTTTAAGAAGAATTGTATTGTGGTCCCTCTATAACTCTCCAGAGAGAGTCAAGTGAATCCTTTGATATCTCAGACTAGCTGATGAGATAAATTATTGCCGATTTTTTGTTTTTGTTTGTTTTTTATATAGCTCGTCATCTTTAAAATGTTGATGTCGATACAAATTTAAACCATGCCTTCGATTCATTAGATTTATTTGAAAGAGCAAAATGAATTCCATTATTTAAAGCCTGGATCATTTGTATTACCGCTGAGCTTTGTTCTCAACATCATCACTTCTATTTGCTTCACACGAAAAACCATCTCATTGGCTGATTTTGAGAATCTTGGTTCCTGTTGGCTTGCATTTTTATTTAATTACTGTCTTATTCTAAAAGACTCAACTATTATTTAATCCTTATAGTCTTGTCCCCATGAAGAAGTCATGTTGATAATATTAACAGATCTCCTGTAGCATGTATGCGTAGGAGTGTCGGTTTGTGAAATTGATTTTTTGTTTAAATTATCTTTTTAATCTCCTATTAGGAACGGGCGAAGAAGATAAGATAAGATAAGATAAGATAATTTTATTTGTCCCTCATTGGGAAAATCGATTTGGACATGTATTTCTTGTAAGGGAGTTATTAAAATTCAATTCCTCTCTAATTAGAATTGCTTACACTGTCTAGTCATTTTAAAATAAAAGGAAAATCGGCTACCGAATATTCTGGTCAGTTTACATTGTTTGTTTGTTTTTATTCATTCAAAGAATTAATTTAATAATCATGTTTGCTTTAGTTCTAAAATCTCAGATATGTAAGTGGCTGAATGAGAACGTGTTTAGACATATTTGCATTTATATTTATCAATCCTGTTACATTCGGGATGCTTCTAATGTTTATTTTAGATTAAGGCCTAGCATCAACAACATGTAATTTAATGAGTAGTGGAAATGTGTAATAAATTGGCAAAGATTGTCACTACTATTTGAATCATTATTTCTCTACCCTTTCCGTCTGTCCCAACCTTTCTATCTCTCTCTCTTTCTCTCTCTCTCTCTCTCTCTCTCTCTCTCTCTCTCTCCTCTCTTCTTCAACTTCGCTATCCATCTCTCTATCTCTCTATACAGAATTTAAAAACGTACAAACTTATTAAGAATTTCCATTTACATTCGAATTGGTAGATTGTTCAAATAAGTGGACCACCAAGTTGGTTTCTTTTGATTTATAAATTAACGATAAAAAGTTATGAATACTAAAGGTGCCAGCGCACTGGACCAAACTTAGAGCTACATTAACGCAAAATTTCAAGAAGATCGGTGCTGTAGTTTTATCTTGCAGAGGTGAGCAAAAACTGAGCTTATTTTTAAAATACATATATAAATTGTTCCTACTTCTCCATCCTTCTAAACGATCCCTTTCCTCACCGATGTCAATAGATTTTTAGGTAAGATGAAAACTAATACCCTTAAAACGTCAGTACGTTGGGCTTTCCTGGTTCGTTTTATAATAATAATTATTATAAAAAAAAAGTACCTTAGCAATATTTGCGGAACATGCGTCATTAACTCTGGCCAAGTCAGCTCGATTTATAATAAGCCCATTCCAGGGTATCATCGCCTCTATAACCGATTTATTACTGTTAAGTTACCCATATCATCTGGGTCAGAATATCGTTTCCTAGACGAAAGCGATACCACCAGGAGACAATGTTTTCGGGTGATGGAAAACAAAGTGTTTGTCGGCTTGCCCATGTAGTATTTTCCTCTCCAACCCACGCCAGGGTATGAAAAATGTCCTGTCAGTGTATAAATCCAATGCGATACAATCTTATTATTTGATACAACCTTGTTTGTGCTGAGTTCCATTAGAAAGCATCGAATAGCTGCCACTTGGACCTCCGGTAAAAAAGATTGATATCTTCTCTGATTCTGTCGGTTTTGTTTGCTTTTTACAGTTTTGTCTTTCCAATAAATGTTTAGAGTTTTACAAAATCGAAGCCATTGAAGTGCCACAATTTAGACTCAGGTTTTTATCAACAGATTCTAGCCATGAATGTTTAACACATCAGTTTTGATTCATTTTATGGTTTTAATTTTTTTATATCATTAGGTAACATTTTATAACTTTCAGATCATCTGGTGTTGTAGAAAAAAATATCTAAAAAGAATTTAATTATGCTTGCGTGCTTGGTATAGAGTTCTCGAATCAGATATTTCATTTTTGCGAGGATTTTTCTTCTGGTAATTTTTTTTCTCTCTCATCCTTATTGTTCCTCTTTGCTCCTCACGCAATGTAAAGATCTGCGGTCAATAATTTGATTGCGCACCGTCAATACAAACATCGAAACTTTTCGTGGCTTTCTAATATTTTTTTTGTCTCTCTGGCAAAAGCTTATTCTTCGTATTCAATGAATTTAAGAGGGAGGGGGGGGGGGTCCTAAAAACCGATAGAGAAACGCTTTTTAAAATTTTACTTTTCACCTTCAAAGTTAGATTCATCAGTTCTGTGTTTGAAATTGTGTTAGTAAAGAAACTTATGCTTTAAAAAAAACAATTTTCAATGATTTTCATAAAAAGGCTCTGGTATTGTTTTACATGATTTAGCTGTGCTGATACTGCTGCAACCACAACAACAACAGCAAAACCTACCACAACTACTACTACTGCTACTACTACTACTACTACTACTACTACTACTACTACTACTACTACTACTACTACTAACACACATTCTTATTTCTCCTGCTACTGCACCAGCTCTAGCATTTTTTTTTAATTTTTTATATACCGATCCATAAGTTACAACTCTCTCAGTCTCTCTATCTCCCTCTCCCTCTCTTTCTCTCTCTCTTTAACACTATCTCTCTCTCTCTCTCTCTCTCTCTCTCTCTCTCTCTCTCTCTTTCTCTCTCACTCTGCCGTTCTCTTTATCTATATTACTGTCTGTTTTTTGCCACTATTTTTTGTTTAACACTTTTTTAAATGTCTTGGTTCTGTACTTTTTACTTGGCTGGAGAGAGAGAGAGTGAGTGAGTGAGAGAGAGAGAGAGAGAGAGAGAGAGAGAAGACCGGAAAGGGGGAGGGGGGAGGGGAGGTCGTGTGGCAGCGTAAGAGAAACACATATATCCCAATTGATTTCTAAAGCACACAAAAATATTAACACTTTCGAATAAAGTCACAATGCAAAGAAAAACGAAAAAGAAAAAATACACCCCTGTTCTCGTCTTTGCCACTAAAAAAGAAATGCACACATTTTTGGTGCACTTAACTTTAAAAGGCAATATTTTATAGGAATAATAATTATTCTTTTTTTAAAAATAGAAAGAAAATTAGTTTTATTGAAACCAAAAAAAAAGAAAGAATTTAAAATCCTTTGAGAAAGAAAAAAAATAACAAACACCAAAAGGGAGAGAGAGAGAGAGAGAGAGAGAGAGAGAGAGAGAGAGAGAGAGAGAGAGAGAGAGGGAGGGAGGGAGAGAGATAGAGAGGGAGTTAGGGATGGAGAGTAAGCAATATGAGCATTTTTTAGATGAGAGATACGCATCCACACATTTTTTTTTTTCGTTCATCTAGTTCTATGGCTCTTCAATTTCTCAGTCCTGTTTTTTTCCCTTTTTCTTGTTTGATTTTTCGTCAGACTGGTGACGTGGAGTATACATAAGTTAGATTACTTAGTATATTCTTTGAAATTATAAGATTTATTACTTTACTTATGTAACACGACATAAACACAGATATCCTTAAAAATTAATAATGCGCAATGTAGTGGAATACTAATTTCACCGTGTCATCGGTGTATAAACTTGTAAGGATAAAGATATTCGAGAACCCAGTTCTCTGAAATCAATCGATCTATTATTTTGACAAATTGCATTTTTCAGCGGCATTCACTGTAAATGCCAATATTCTATCCCTTAGATGATTATAATTATTTTGTATTTAATTATTTGTTTTATGTTTTTCTACCAGTCAGTCACAGGATGGTTCGGTAATTTTGAAAAAAAATATTAGAGTTTTTGGGCCTTTGGTGAGGAAATTCCTTAATCAATCAATAAATCAATCACATGTTCTTCCTTTCATTAGTTTAAAGAATGTTTAAAATACACCGTGTGTTACGCAATTTACCTCTTCTTATCAATAAAAAGTTAGATTCAAGAGCTTGTAAAAACCATTGTAAAAGCGTACAAAATTAGAACATTCAATACCACAAAGCTCAACTGTATTTTCAATTGTCATTTTTAATGTGTATCTTTTCTTTCTTATATCTGTTCTTCGGCGAAATAGTAGTGACAATTGTTGTTTTACTTGATGATTGTTCAGGGACACCCAGAACAAATCCAAACCATTGCAATGTCACCCACACAAAAGTTGTATGTGGTCTCCAGTTGCAATGCGTGCTCGCTAAAATAATGAGGATCCTGTCTTCTATAGGGCTCAAGTTACTGGGGACAAGTTCAATAATAATAATAAAAAAAAAGTCCATTTGATACAAAGGAGGTTAATCGGACACACTCGTTAAGTCATCAACACGCCACCGCTATGTAATCCTCCCGATGGATGCCCATGTAGTCCCCACGAGGGATATCGCTTAAAGCCACAGAGTGTTGAAAGTTGTCTGACTGAAGTGGGTGAATGTTATCTGTTTTGCCCGACCTACAGTCGTCGTTCAGCCATATTAATATTTATGTCGGTACAGTTATGTCCACACGACTGCAGCTGATCAAAGAATGATCGTTCGAACTGCACAGACCAATCTGCACCACTGCCAGATCAAACATCTATGGAGGGGATGATTGTGAAATGGTACCCGTCTCCAGAGACAGATAGCAGCTCACGCCATTTATTGCTCTTGTCACGGAGTATGAGGGTTACTAGGGAAACTCTCTCCGTCTATTTGTAAAGCGAAAATGCCTGCAAGAGCATCGGCCCCAAAGGGATTGCTTCTCTAACACCATCCAGTCTGTGTATTAAGATGATTAAAGATTACTTTTTTGGGTTATTAAATGTCGAGTGGAGAAAAATACTGGGAAATTCCCAAGGCAGTCTGCAGGGCTGAGAAATACAATAGGAAACAATGATTGTGGAAGAAATAGAACCTTTAAGAGAGAGAGAAAAGGGGAGTAAGAGAGAAACGGGTGAGACAGGGAGACACAGAAAGAGGAGAGAGAGAGAGAGAGAGAGAGAGAGAGAGAGAGAGAGAGAGAGAGAGAGAGAGAGAGAGGGGGGGGTTAACTTAAACAAGCTTTTTAGTTTGCACAGTTCTATTTTATTCGATCTGAGTCCGTTCTTTTTTTTTTTAAGAAGAATATTTTGAATTCTAGTGAGACTGGAGTTCTAAGTCAACAAAGAATTAGTAGGCTTACAGGTAACTTTCATATGTCATTTCTTTTTAAAAGCTATGAAAATAAACCAAGGGAGCAAAGCAAAGCAAAACGAAAAGAAAGTGAAAAATAAAGACATGTCATATTTTATTTTCAATGTGGCAGAGAGAGAGAGAGAGAGAGAGAGAGTAAGAAAGGAACACAGAGAGAGAGGCAAACTGACAAATACAGACGAGAGAGAGAGAGAGAGAGAGAGAGAGAGAGAGAGAGAGAGAGAGAGAGAGAGACAGACAGACAGACAGACAGACAGACAGACAGACAGACAGACAGACAGACAGACAGACAGACAGACAGAGACAGATACAGAGAGAAATAGGGAGAGAGTTGGTAGAACGTTTCCTGTCCTCCTTTTATAATCCCAATTAGTTGAAAAGGACGTTTTAGCTAAAATGAATTTTAGCTAAGAAAGTTAAAGAAAGGCCAAAATTCACTATTTTGCCTCCAAAATCACTAGACTCCTTAAAAAGCTTGACCTCCTATGAAAACTCGTCTAATTTGTTTAAAAAATTTTTGAAGCCAACTCTTTAATAAACAAGCAATGGAAGCCGCACCTTTCCTGGTGTCAATCTGTCAACTCGTTCTGTCCTCTCCTTTCTGGCTCTCTGAGCCTTTCTCCCTTTTGTTATCACACGCTTGACAATTATGCCGTTGCAATGCAGTGTCAGGTCTTGTTCTCTATCAACCGACTTGTAAGTCTCGTTAATAGGATACATGTGCAACGTTTTGAATCATTCAAGATATAGAGCATGTTTCAGGTTTTGAGGAAAGATCTAGAGATCGAAGAAGATATTGAAAAAACACAATTACAATTTTTATTTGAAAAATGCACTGTATTTAGGTTCTTTTTTAAATCACTCACTAGATCACTAGATTTGGCAAAAATCACTAGATCTAGTGAATAATTACTAGCGCTGGCAATCCTGAATAGATGTGTAGCAACTTGTCGCCTCTGCGCAAATTTCAAAAGTCCGCCATTGTCGTTACCATAAATAGATTTCTCACTGGTACTTTTGAAGCGCTCGTGTAGTGTGTAAACTTAGTGTTTGGGGAGGGGGGTGGGTGTATGGAGATCACACAGGATCAGAGGTAAATGTCTATTTTCGACTAGATCCAGATCTAGCTCTGTTATTTTTGTATTGATTTAAATAAAACAGAATCAAAATTTCTTGGTATCTGGTATCTAAGTTAGGGTAAACAATCATAAATTCAGCCTTCATTTATCATTATTGCTTGATACACGAGTTTTAATCATTTACTACATTCTGACATCTTGGCCAAGATTATGTGACAACAGATGCGTGTTCACTCAAATAATTCAAGTATACATGGAGATCAGATACGTGTGAACACTCTTGAAAACCATAGTGAAATGCACAAGAGGGCTTGCATGTGTATTTTTAACTCTGTGGCATAATGCGTGTCTGAACAGAAATAACTCCAAGGACATAGACATTGAAAAAAATCCTTCGTATGTACAAACCTTAACTAAAACAAAATTTAATAAGACAGCACTTTAATTCAAGTGGGTTGATGTTTGAATAAAGCGAGATAGCACACTAACATGTCCAGTCAGAATAAAAAGAGGAGTTCGACAAGGCTGTGTATTATCCCCTTCTCTATTCAACATATACACAGATTTTACTTTTAGAGATATAGAATATACTCCTGTACTAAAGGTTGGGCTGTGAAAAAGGTTGGGGTGTGAAAACCCTACGATATGCCGATGATACAATGATCCTGGCAGAAAGTGAAAAAGATCTCCAAAAACTAGTAACAGTAGTAAAAGAGGAAAGTGAAAAGATGGCCTCTTGATAAATATTAAGAAAACAAAACTCTTGTTATTTCAGGGAAAAGAAAGAACTGTTATAAATATGATTATAGACTGAAAAAGAATGGAAGACGTATATTTGTGCCAACTAATAACAGAAAATGAAAGACAGAAATAAAAAAGGATAGGAATGGCAAAAACAATTTTTGTTTCACTAAATCAGATCCTTACTAGTTCAAATGTATCACTTTAAACAAGACTAAGACTAAGCAAATGATATTTTTGGTCGGCATTTATGTATGGGAGTGAAACTTGGACTCTAACTGCAGATACTGAAAGTAGAATAACAAGAACTTCTTGGATAGAAAAAAAACCTTGAAATACTAGATATGGTAAATATCAAGCAAAAGCAGCTCCTCAAAACAGTGAAAAAGAGAAAACTTAAATATTATGGACATGTAAGAAGGCGCAGATCCTTGCAGATGAAGATCGTAGAGGGTATGGTGGAAGGTACGGTCAAGAATGTGGAGGACTCGACTGGAATAAAAATCAACGAGTGCTGCGAGATTGCCCTTGAACGAGAAAAAAGGAAGACCATGACATCCAACCACTGGAAAGAGAAGAAATTTAGACTGACTGGCTGATATCTGGGATTACAGCTGATAAAATTAATGGTAAGTGAAAGTACCTCTTGTCTTTAGGGATTGGGTAAAGATGTTATGCTGTAAACCAAGCTCTTGCCTGAAAACGCCAGTGAAAAGGTCAATTCACATTACTTGGAATGAAAAATCTAAAAATTAACTGCCTTTTATCGCAGCAAACATAAAACCATTTAATGAATTTCAAATTTCAGAGACTAAATGTCAACAAAATACATGAAATACAAAACTACCCATAGAAAGAAATACTGTGAATTAATTGCAGCGACTTCGGTTCCGTTTTCCATTGTCTTTGGTGAAGGAAAGGTCACTCGCTCTCAAACAACATCATTTTTCCCATCATAGAGAATCAAGTGGACACGATTTAACGTAGGCAAACAGTTTTCCGCTTGGTCCTGGCCTGATTAACAAGCTGAATTAACGTTTCGGAGGGTCAGTAAATGCCTCTCATTGGCCATAATAACTCCCAAATAAACAGCTAACCTTAATGTCACTTTGAGAACAGTAGTTTCTACGCGTACGAGTACATGGTATTTTATTTTACATTTTCGCTTTTATTTAGACAAATTCCGCAGAGAATCCATAATATTATAGTTTTGCTCGAGAAAATAACAATGAGTAATCAACATCAAGGTGAATACAAATCTTTGCAAATAATTCATATCTCTCCCCATCTCTCTCTCTCTCTCTCTCTCTCTCTCTCTCTCTCTCTCTCTCTCTCTCTCTCTCTCTCTCTCCTCTCTCTCTCTCTCTCTCTCTCTCTCTCTCTCTCTTCTCTCTCTTTCTCCATATCTCTAGCTCTCTCTCTCTTCTCTCTCTTTCTCCCTCTCTCTATCTCTATCTCTATCTATCTATACAGTCTCCTACGCCACACACACACACACACACACACAGAGCCGCTCGTCACTTCTGAGCAGCGAGCATCAGCCCCAACCAAACAGGACGTCGTAATCGATGTTAACTGTTAAACAACTCTAAGTCTCATTAAGGTAAAACATGGGGCCATGAGAATTAGTACAAATAGTGCATTTAGATGCTACGTATGTAAAACTTGGAGTACCAAGTACAAACGGGAAGACTATTTAGGCATGCGACTACCATGCATTTAGATGCTATTTATGTAAAACTTAGTGTACCAAGTACAAACGGGAAGACTATTTAGGAATCCGACCACCATGCATTTAGATGTAATATTCGGGTGTATAGATTTATATCCTGCTTGTACTTTGTATCTGAGATTGTATCGACAATACCATTTTACAAATGTTTGAAAAGATTATAATTATTGCATCGACCACTTCCAGTACGTGTGTGTGTGCGTGTGTGTGTGTGTTTCCCATTGATAAATATTAACCAAAGATAAAAATTAATGTCAAAATCAATTTAGTACACTGAGAAGGATGGACGCTGCATTATTTTAACGACAAAATTATCTCCATGGGCGAATGGAAAGGTGTCATTTTTTTCGAGAAGACATGGAGAGTTTAATTGGTCAGTTCATCTTCAAATAAAAATACTCTCAGACTATATCATTAAAACATCACCGTACTGTGCTTTGCATGTTTACACCCCTGCGGCCTGTCTCAGAAAATTTTAATTAAATTAATAACAATGTAGAATTGTCAAAAGTGGATGCAATACCACTTGCGATTGTCTATAGAATATATTCATGTATATCAACGTTTTTAATTCTTTTTTTCTGTCATAAATCGTTATTAAATTGATTACAGTTTAAAGAGTTGGTTAGTAAAACTATTGCTTCTCTTTTAGGTTCGCGAATTTTATTTTTAGTTTTTTTTTCCATATTTGAAAAGTTGATGGGCAGATTTAGTTTTAAACTAGTAAAAAATAATGTATTTTTCTCGTCGCTTTACTAATATTAATTGAGAACCCACGAAATTCTTGATAATTGTGGGATGGCCAAAGCTGAAGGGTCATAGATAAATTATGACTGTGCGAAAACTTAAAATTATCTATAACTTTAGAAATTTAAACTGTTTCCATGAAGAAAATGATGCCACAACTCTTTATACACTCATACGAAATCGTCATTACACTTTTCCCTCTTTTTTATCTTTTGATTGATATTTTGTAATCTTTGGCTTTGATATATTATTTTATATGTCATAGAAAATTGACCCACATGCTGTTAGTTGTTGTATGGGCTATGGAATTTCTTAAAGTATGCTTAATTTTATCTTCTGAATTTACAATACTAACAAAGCACTCTAATGGAATTGCGCAGTGTGCGCGGTAAAATTTGCGCGCGTAAAAAAGAAATCATTATATTTTACTGTGCGTGACCGAACTTTCAATTTATTTGTTGTTGAAGGAAGGGTAGGAAGCAGTTGCGTCTGTTTGTATTTTTGAAACTAGCCAATGCACCGTTCTTCGAACAGGTAAGTTTTGTTAGAAGTTGAATTTACACAGACAATAGAAAAACTTACTGATTAGTTCAGCACTTATGAGTATCAATCTCGGTCTCTTTTTCAACAAAGTAAATTTGTAAAAATGTTGCTTCAGTCGTGTCTTATGGTTGAAGAGAGCCAATGAGATGGCAAACCTGTCCTTGGATTCGAAATGCTGGGTTCCATCCTCTTGCTCTTACTTAGTTGCATCCAAAGGACGTCTAAAAATGTTTGCTTTCAGAACTTTTGTTATTAAATAAGTCCGCTATGCCGATGGGGAGCTGAGGGAAAACATCCAACTTTGTGGCCCCATTGGAGCAACAAAACGCTTATGTTTCACCTTTAAATTTTAATGTTTGACAGTGAACACATCTTTGGTCAAGGAGTCCTATGTTTATTACATTTATGTTTATGTTGTAAAATAAGGCTAATCGTTGATCTGGTATTGGTTGAAGCGGTGCGTCTGGGCCATTATCAATATCATTAGGTCTAGATCTAGACTTATCGGCGATAGATTCTTGCCGTTTTTGTTTTGCTGTAGACACCCAAGTTGCTTTTAGCAGGAGTGGGCATAATTAAACTATAGATCTAGATTCTACACATCACCAACTAAACGTAATCCAAACGTGAATCAAACAATGCGCCATTTTGATTGCCAGTAGGCTACAACAGTGAATTTGGGCCTGCAGTAAATGAATGGCAAGGCTGGGAATGTATGAAACTGGTAGTTTTATGGCTCTAAAACTTTCTCTGGCTCATTTTTAATTGTATTTCAAAATTTGGGATGTTAGGGTGGAGTGGTTTGGATTTCATCGCATGTCTAAGTTTGAGACGAAGACAAATATATATGTATACCAAAGCTTTAATTGTCTAGTATTCTTCACAATTTTCATATTTTGCTTTGCAAATGTCAAAGCACTATAGAGGAGATTTAGTGAATAGCTAAATGATTCAAAAGGTTAATAAACTCAGTGGCATTTGGTCTCTTAGGCCAGATCTAAGTGGTCAATGGAGATAAAAGGAAGTTAAACGGAGATCCGGAACCATAGATAGATCTGTAGAGAGATGGAGCCCACAGTGATGACACGAAGAAAGTGGGATGGAAAGAGAAATGAAGAAGTCTAAAATTTTTCAATTTGTAAAGTATGCAATAACTAAAGAAATGAATGCAAATTCATCTACAAAACCACAAGAGAGCCGACAGATTTCTGGTTTGACATAAGATTTTAATGTGATTCTGACATTCCACTTATGGTCATTAATTGCTTTGTAACTCAGAGACTAGAGACCACCGTCTCTTATGGACAGCTGCACATGGACTCCCGATTCCCTAAGTGTTGCAACACTGAGTGTCATTGTTTACACAGATTATTACTCATTGGCTTGTTACCCATATCCCATTTCACGACGTCACTTATAAAACGCGACGGCCTTATGCATATGGTTCAAGAATTCGGTTTTACCATCCTTGACACTCCTCTTGTAAATATCGCGATTATTCTTCATAAAACAAAACTACGCTGTAACTCAAAGGAGTGCACACCTCTCACCTCATAAACCAACATTACGCGATATATTTGGACTCGTGATACTAAATAATTATCTCGAAATAATTAGACTATCCGACATGGATTGAGGCAGCTTGTTAACTCTAGTACACAATAGTGCTAGATCTCTCTAGCACAACTGGGCACAATGAGGTGTCGTCGACATTGAACTGTTTGCGCTACTCATACGACAAATTCGACCCTTTAGAACAACAATGCCAATGACTGTCTAGTTTTTGAACGAGAAGTTTTATACAATAATCCATGCTTTTATCTCTTTAGTCATTGTACAATGTGGATGATTATAAGAGCCAAGGTTTTTATCTCCTGCCATGGGTGTTTCTCTCTCTCTCTCTCTCTCTCTCTCTCTCTCTCTCTCTCTC
>RQTK01000099.1:629582-641062 GCA_003991915.1 Elysia chlorotica
GACGTCCAGTACTAGAATAAATTTGGAGATCTTTTATTGAGATGTTGCCGTGTTTGTAAATGCAAATATCTTTATTCTTTTTAACTAGATTTGTATTAGGTTTACAAGATAATTTACAGATTTATATCTTAGCTCATGTTTGCAATAAATATTACCTAAATTGCCGGAAATCTTCATTCTTTGGATAAACTATTTGAACAAATAGAAAATAACACTGTAGTTCACATTGTATATTTCTCTTTTTACCTAAAACTATGGGAGGGGGGGGGGTGTCTGGTTCATTCCTGCACTACATCTCGATATAGCAGTCCAGTTATAAGGGGTCCAGGATAGTACTGTTATGTATATGCATTGCCGGGTACGATAACCTACAAAAGGCCATTGGATATTTCGCGGTTGGTAAATTAATGATGAACTTTTTTGTTTTCTCCAGCACAATAACGTCATGGTTTCCTGTCACACAGGGAAAGAGAAAGATAATCAATATTATCTCAGTTACTATCTTCTGAATTAGACCGAAAGGTTTGGATCTGGATGATGTATTCGTCGGGCAATATCTCGAAATAGTTATGGAGTTGTTTGTATAATAAGAGCACTATAGAATTGTAACAAGACATCTTTAAGGGATTTCTTCATTGAGATTAGAATTACAGATTTGGACTGGATATATTCGTTCCAACAAAAACACACAACAAAAAAAACATAACAAAAGTGACGACAATGTTTTTTACCCGAACATTCCTCTATTTGCAGGTTGTCAACAAGTATTATTAAGAGTTTGGATAGTGTTAAAGGATACGTGAGGTAAACAGAAAAAGCCCGCGCATTATGTCTACGCGTCGCAAGATGTTTTACAGCGACTATACATTTTGTTTGTCTTTTTTGTTTTGTTTACTTTTTATGTGAGAGGAATCGACTATGTACGGCAAAAAGACATGTGATTTTACAGTTTGAAATGTGGCTGGTTAAAATAGATAAGTTGAAAAGATGCATAGTCAAAAAAAAAAACTTTTACTTCGGAGTGTTATGATTGTGGAATAGAAAAATAGTGACGTATGTGTTTTTGTATTAGTCAAGGTATTGGTGTCCAGGTAGTAGCGTTTGTTAAAAGTCGCCGCATCTAGAGATAAACATCTAACGATGATCAACGTTTATGGGTGGGTTTTTTTCTTTTAAATAGATGTTTTGTTTGCATTCATGAGAGATTTAAAACACTGAGTTTAGTTTAAGTCACTTTCACATCCGACTTTGAGATTCGGAAGATGGTGAGGAATAATAGAGAATTGTCAATGACTTGAATAGTAACACATAAAATTGAGTTCCATAAGGGAATATGTGATCTTGAAAAAGAGAGAGAGGGAGAGAGAAAGAGAGAGAGAGAGAGAGAGAGAGAGAGAGAGACAAACAGACAAAGAGAAAAGGAGAGAGACAGAGAGAGACAGAGAGAGACAGAGAGAGAAATGAGTGGTGTTCTTTGGGATTAAGAAAAAAAGTATGCTGAAAAATAATTAAGAAGGTAGGGTTTGCTCTTGGAGTATTTGGGTATGGGGAGATTGTTGTTACAGCCTTTTGAGAAGATAGAGGGCGGAAGTTTGTTATGTTGAGTGAAGTCGCGAGCATGAACTTGGGCAAATCATTAAGCACACAATAATTTCGAGAGTGCGGGATGTGCTTAATTTTTTTATGTAGATGAAGTGATGGCATGTCGATGGAGGATACTTATTTGGAGTTATGTGTAAAATGATCGTGATAGAAGAAGGGGGGTCCCAACTCTAATTTAGCCTGAGAACTCTGAAAGAGTCGTAGAGGACACACTAATGCTAAAGTTGAACGTAAGTTTCTATTTGGGTCGTGAAGACAGGAAGCTTAATCTTGTATGAAGAGATAGTTTAGCTAAGATCTCAATTATAAGTGCAGTTTGGAGAGATGTGTGAAGTGAAGGTTTTAAACTGGAATGGGAGATTGTTATTCAATAAAGGAAGGTTCGATGAGTTGGTTTAGACTCATATATCTTTTCATGGCTTCCGTAGCCTACTTATTACTTGTCATTTAGTATCCAATCAACTCGAATCTTTAACTGCTTTCTCCTTAACTTTGAAATGACATTTCGAAGAAAATAATGTCACTGAAAAAGGAAAGGTTAGCCGAAAAAAGTAGTACAAAACGCCAGAAAGGCAAAAGCCAAATGCTGAGATTTCAGAAGCAGAGAGCAAAACCGACGTAGACTGCGTTGATCAAAGTTAATTTATCCATATCTGGACTACAATTTGCAATGCAAAACGATGAACACACTTACTGAGTAAACATCGTCGCTTGCCGACCAAGCTATCCAACTTCAAACACGATTTTGCTAGGACCCTGCGGTATGCTACTGGGGGTCCTGCTTCCTTCTAAATCATCCGTCTAAATCAAAGCCATCAGCGGCTTGTCCCAGGTTTTGGCCAGGGACCAGGTGGGGACGGTCGCTCTCATTTGTATTGGTCTTTTCTCTTTCTATCGATAATCAACTCATATCTCTCTCTCTCTCTCTCTCTCTCTCTCTCTCTCTCTCTCTCTCTCTCTCTCTCTCTCTCTCTCTCTCTCTCTCTCTCTCTCTCTCACCCTGTCTATCTGCCTGTGCAATATGCCTGTCTGCTAGCTTGTTACATTTTTTTGCTATAATATATTATTATTTGTCAATCTTGCCCTCGTTTTGTCGCCGTTTAATTGTCTCTGTATTTGTGTGTCTATCTGTCTTTGTCTCTTTCCCTCTTTATTCTTCTCTACCTCCCTCTGTATAGTAGTAGTAGTAGTAGTAGTAGTATTGTTGTTGTTGTTGTTGTGGTTGTTGTTGTTGTTGTTGTTGTTATTGTTGTTGTTGTTGTTGTTGTTGTTGTTGTTGTTGTTGTTGTTTTTGTTGTTGTTGTTGTTGCAAAAGATTATACAGTCATAATTATATGCATGCTCTTTGACAAAGCTGTGTAAAAATATGTTTCGTAAAAAGGCGTCAGGGTTTTGTTAGTAGTTGGAGAGAAAGAACGTTGATCAAGCATTTTTTGGTTCTAGACAGTAATGTGACAGTGCGTTTATTTATAAATGTATGTGGTAAAAAAAAAAAAGTAATTGTTTTGTATGTAAACATCCACTATTGTAATCAGCCAACACCTTCAATACATTCACGCCCCGAAAAAGGGCTTTACCCGGATTGCTGGGATGAATAAGAGTACATTTGAAAATCACGTTACTTCTTCGCTGGCTGGTAGAGAATATAAACGACTATTTTTATCAACGTAAACGACCAAAAAAAATAAACAGATTGGTAGTATTTTTCTCTTATAACTGGAGAGGGAGAAGAAAGGTGGAAACCTTGGGCCAAGAATTTTCATCAAACAAAGGCAGCAGCACAAAGTAACCGGGCACTCTGATAAGCTGACACAATCGCATGCTCATCTCAACATAAACACGCGCGTACCGGAAGTGGTTCAGCAATCGACTTCCGCCAGCTGTGCCATTATCGTCTGACCGTCCTGGTAATCGAATGTCCGTGGTGATTCACTTCAACAAACAGAGTCACGTTCACAATGATGGGTCGTCCGACTTCCAGTGATATGTCTGTTGGTTTCTTTTCAGGTATGCGGCGCGGCAATAGAGTAATATTTATTTGACAAACCGGGTGTTGCATTCCTTACGTACGTATACTATACAACTTGTGTTGTCGATATTGCGCCAAACGAAGACAAGTATTGGAATGGCTTTATTTTTTCCCCTAGTGCTTCCAGGCTATGTGTCTGTAATGGACCCGTCCGGGGTAGAAATCTTGTGGAATTTAGTTGGGTATTTTACCAAAAGCACTCTTTTCAGATCACTCAACATTAGAAGAGCCATTGTTACCGTATATGCTAAAAATATTTTTTTAAGTAGCTGAATAATGTGGGATTAAAAAAACGTCGTCGCAAACTGTTTCCATAAATTGGGAAATGATTACCCCACAATCTTTGATAAACATTCATATCAAATCATATTAAACGTTTGGTGATAAACTTCTTTTTAATCATCTTTGAGTTTGATTAATCGTTTGCAAATTCCAAAAAAGAGATTTTCTTTGCTATTATCGTTGTGTTGTTGTTTTTTACTGAGAAAATGCCAATAAAGCTACCAGTTGGTTAGCGCTGTGATGGCTTGCAGGCCAGACGGCTGTAATTAGCCAGTGGTACGCTGCAACACTGCACACCCTCAGTGGAGATCGATAAGGTCAGCGGCTCTAAAACTATTGTAGTTTGCGGCCCCGCCTTCTACTTTTAGCCCACGCGATCCTCAAACTGTGTTTCTCAAGGGTACCATGAATAAACCAACAGAGTCAGATTCCTTTCTTTTCGCTGCATTGTATCCATCATGAGAACCCTAGGAGACGTAATTCGTTGCTGTTGTTGTTGTTGTTGGTGGTGGTGGTGGTGGTGGTGGTGGTAGTGGTTGTTGTTGTTATTGTTGATGTTGTTGTTGTTGTTGTTGTTGTTGGAAGGGGGGGGGGCTCGGAATAATTATCAGTTTCTAATAAAATTGTTTAAAAAAATTTGGCAATGCTTTAAAATAAAGTTTTGTGTTACTTCTATTGTGAAATTAATTATTTTCTTGCTAGTGGTATAAAACGTGTATATAGGGGAAAAAACATTTTTTGTTTCGAAAGTTAATTTCCACATTAGTGCTACTTTTCAGGTCTCTGCTCCTCTATCTATATCACCGATGCTTTCAACCTCATGAAACGTAAAAAGGGATGCCCTCCCTAAGGTATTAGCCCTCTGTATTTTTTAAATTAACGTTAGTAGGATTCTACACTCTTTTGATTAAACATTAAAAAGTTCTCCTGTTTTTTTATAATGATTAATCTTTTCGGTATGTTCTTGTCGTTATTATTTTTTTTCATTAATGTAATAATGTTAACAATATTGAAAAGTGACGCCATACGTCTACATCTAAATTTTAAATCGTAGATAGCGATATTGGTATGTGTAATAAAAGCTGTTCAAAGTCCTGGTAGTTTAGTAGGGTTCCAGTTACAACAAACTCAATTCACTAGTAGTTTTTTTTTTTTTTTACTTTTTAAGGTAGTATAAAAATGAAAGTGCTCCTACACTTTGTGTTTAGGCATTTTTGGCATAAAATATTAAAATGTTCATGCCTGACGACCATTGTTGGATTGGGATATGATTTCTTCGTATGGTCATGCTGAGAACCACTGGAAAACTATTACTGGGGTGTAATTGGAGCGCTACGAATTTGATTTTGGAGAATCGGAAATAGCAGGAAGCAATAGTTCCCGGCCCCAGTGATGGATTGGCTTGCTTCAGACTGCGCGTGCCAGATAATAGAATTGACTTAAGAAGACAAAGGAGTTTCCCTGACCCTGGTCTCTATTGGACATATCCCTTGTGTCCAAGAGAAATGCAAAAACCTATCACTAAAGCAATCTATCTCATGTCAGACTGAAAATACCTTGTAAGGGAAAAATTACAATTTTCAACTCCAGCTCAAATTATAACTCATTGGCTAATTTTAACTGGCTCGGAAAGGTATTGAGACCTTGGATCTATTCTGGATTTCGGCCTTATCACTTCAAGCGTAGTTCAAGCGATGATGCTTATTGTTGCAATCAATAATTATTGTTTACTGATTAGCTGTTTGGACTAGCCACGTTTTTCTGTGGGGCGGGGGGGGGGGGAAGAGAGAAAGAGAGAGAGAGAGAGAGAGAGAGAGAGAGAGAGAGAGAGAGAGAGAGAGAGAGAGAGAGAGAGAGAGAGGGGGGAGAGAGAGGGGAGAAAATATAGAGAGAGAGAGAGAGAGAGAGAGAGGGGGGGGGGTAGAGGAAAGGGAGTGGAAAATATGAAAACCTAATTAGTGTTAACGGTTCGATGTGGTTGAGTCGCCGGAGCAGAAAACGACTTTCTTACGTCGCCCACGTTATGCAATCAGTTTTCAGGGGTCATTTTGCTTTTGGGCAACTGCTTTATCAGTGTTGTTGTTGTTGTTGTTGTTCTTTTCGTTGTTGTTGTTGTTTTCGTTGTTGTCTTTGTTGTTGCTGTAATTGCTTTTGTTTTGTTGTTTTCGTTGCTGTTGTTGTTGATGATGATGTTGTTGTTGTTGTGGTTGTTGTTGTTATTGTTGTAGTTACTGTTGTTTTCCATTGTATCGGGTAATGACCAGGCGCACAGATGGCTGGGCTTGTTTTGCTGCTTGTCAGCCAAAGCCGCTGATTGAGTGGGCGGATACTTCCAACCTGGTGGTTCAATCTTTGCCTTTGTTTCGTTCATTCCAAGTGTTAAAATATGCTTTATCAAATCGTGATTCACTGTAATTATTTTAGGATCTGAAAAACAAATGAAATACATGGCGTTGTGGATTTCTTGAGGAAACCAACAAAATTAGTTTAATCATGCCCTACGTCTGCAAGTACTAGCCCAAAGTTGTTTTTTTTTGTTTTGTTTTTTTTTCGCATTTTATCGAGTAACAGCATTATGGACTAGAAAAAACCGAACTAAGTCGCTTGAAAGCACTTATTGATAATAGCGGAAAAGCCGGGCTAAAATGGGATCTACAAGAAGTGCAATTTAACATTTAATATAAAGGACGAGATTTTCTCGGTCACTTCTTGTTGGATATTTCACCCTATCTTCAGGTCGGCGATCTGGAGCAGGTGGTAAAGTGTTGATCTCCCAATTGTGAGGTCGCAGTTTCGAAACCCACGATAAGTCAAAAATTCATTTGTCCAATTTCATTCTGGTTGGTTCGGTGTCAGCGTCTGAGATAGGAGTGATTGTATCCTCTCACCGTCTCTGTGCGGTAGCACGTAAAATTGTCAGACTTTAGCCGTATGATCCGTCCACAATATAGCCTACATAGAGCTAACGTTGGACAGTAATTGACAAACAAACACGTGTCTTGTAATAATACTTGTCTATAATTTATCATGACTTCTGTAATTCAATACCAAGAAGTTTGTCTGATTGCGATTTTATATTTCAATTTATCATCAACTCATTGTTAAACTACCCTACAATGCAGCGAGGATCGTTTATGCAGAATGTATTAATGCCATTGCTGCACACAACATATTGGCCTTTGCGGCAATTATAACTATTTCAGAATACAAAGGGGAAAAAGAGAATGTGGAATAAGAGAAAAAAGATTTAAAGAGCTCACATTAAGTCGAAACTCTATTTAGCATTCTAAATTTACAAAGGCTTGGAGTCTTGTTTTGAGTTCCTTTGGTTGTACAATGCAAAGGAAACTAATGAAAGAAAATAGGATGCTTAATCTTTGCACAGTGGAAACAAATGTATTTAAAAAGAAGCCTGAATCTCAATTTTGTTTCTTAACGATCTCTTTTACGAAGAAAAAACTTTATCATGAAAAAACGGTGCATTTTTGTATCATAATAATAAATGCATAGCCTTAGATTATGTTTCTTTTAAATAAGCAACTTGGAGTGGCCAAAAGGTGCGAAAATCTTATGATTATTCTTTACCCATCGGATGCCTTGCATTATATCTTATATTGCATTTGTGGCATAACATTAGCCTAGTTGGTCGTAGAGCGGCAATTTATTTCGAGTAACACAATGTTGATGTTCCCTTTGTTTTTATGCAACATCCTCCTAATGCAGCGATGACAAAATGGATTGAACTAACAAATTACCATGAAAGCACAGATAGCATCAAAAGCTTAAAGATAGATTTAAAATGGAATTCTGATAACCGATTTGTGTAATCACTGATAAGAGTTTTTATGTCTTAGCTGGCAATATATGATGCCATTCGGTTAATGTATACATTATGTAATTGTTTTAGGAGCTTGCCGCTAAATAATTATTTGTATGGGGCTGCTGACATGCTATTCAATTTTTTACTTTCCAATTCTTCCTTTCGTTTTTACAACACTTATTCCGCCTCTCTGAAACAGAGCACACTTCATCATAAAATGCACCAAGCGATAGTTCAGATGTATGCAAAACACGCAGAATTGGCAAACTATCCCTGTCTGTTTTCAATCACAAAAGGAATCAACGCTGTTTCGTAGCAAATATTTTTGCGGTTATCAATTTCCCGTTGCTTGCATCAAATGTTGACGTCTTCAATGAAAATAGTGTTGCGAAATATTGCATTGATTTCCCCCTCCTAAGGCCGGCTACAGAGTGACGCTTGAATTTATCGACGCTTTAAGGAACTTCTGATCGGCGCTTATCAGCTTTCGGCTTTCACCCTGTGGTCGCCCTAAGAAGCCATCTTGCCTAAAATTTGTCACCACTCCTAAGAGATCTGGAATCTCTACGTGGACTGAACCAATTTCCCTTTCATTTCGCTTTCTGCGTTTTTCTTGTTTGGTGTTAGATGAAAAAAGAATAATTGTGAAATCACGTCGGAGTCTTTCTTTTTTTTTACCGGGAGAAGAAGGGGCAGATGCAGACTGATGTAGAAAATCGTTTTGGCGGAAATTTGGGCGGACTCTAGGGAACAGAGTTTGTTTTTTACATTTTTTTTTGTTTCTGGGGATTTTTTTAATTGTTGGTGGGTTTTTTTCTTGCATTATTGACTTATTTTTGTTTAAAAACTTTTAGGTTTAATGTATATATAATAATTGTGTGGCATTTTTGTTGCTTTGCTGTCCGAAGTTTAAGGAGAAAGGTTTGAGTTAATATTCTTTCGAGGATACTATAAGATAAGATAAGGCTTTATCATCCCATTGGAAATTTTTCTTGGTCGTACATATACATTTGGTTCAATATAACAACATTAATTGAGAGATTGAAAAGAGAGATTTTTTAAAGCATTTTTCATTCACGTGTAACACTGCTGAAATTATACACTGCCAGATATACATAATTATTTTAAAACACATGCCTCTTTACGCATACCCCTACAAACACTTAAGACCGTGTTAAGTGTAGCAATTTACGCACTTCTCGTTTGCACACACTGAGCCTTGATTATTATTGACTAACAGAGATTAGGTGGGTGTAGTCAAACTGTTCTCACTTAAAGAAAAATGAGCTTAAACGAGCTTTTTTTTTATTCTTTCTTTTTAAATTATAAAAACAATTCCTTTCTCTACATTGTCTAGCTCCAGATCAACAACATCTCATTGGTTCTATTTAGTTCATTATTCAAATTTATCCTTTACATATTCTTGCAAGTGTTTATATCGTAGAGTGCTTTGTATTTTTGTTTTATTTTTTTTTCTTTGCTTTCGTTTTATATTGAACTTACAACTCCACAATTTATTGTGTTTTTTTTATCATCAAAACATATCATACATTGCTTTTGTGGATATCCGTCTTTTTCTCTATTGAAATTTGCAATAAATATTTACGACTGGAATGATTGGTTGATCATCACAGACCGCTTAATGACTTTCCCTCGCTCTATGATTATAATTTTTCAAAACAATATACGTACTGGCACATTGCTTTAAATAGCACTATTTTCATAAGCCGGAGGTATAAATGACTCATGGAGATAACGGTAATTTTGAAAAGATATCATCAAACCTGTTAGATAAAAAGATATTTGTTATTATTGTTATTATTGGATTACATCACATTCAATTCTAAAAAGATATGGCCGCTAAGTTACATGAGTTAAATCTTGCCAGCCACATAAATTAATCTTTCATGAGGACACACTCTCTCTCTCTCTCTCTTTCTCTGAGAGAGAGAGAGAGAGAGAGAGAGAGAGAGAGAGAGAGAGAGAGAGAGAGAGAGAGTTTTCATTCAGTACGGATGAAGTCTACTTTTTACATTCCAACTTTACTCCCAACTTCATGTGGCTCCAGCATGCGGCCTCACGAGCACTCCCAGAGTTCGTGTTATCAGCGTCCAACGAGTCTGTTTAATATACGCTGAGCTGCTCACCAATACAGCTACAGAGAACACATGATTATCGCCATAGTAAAATGTAAAAAAGTGTGAACAAATGCGGTCGTCAGTCCTATGAACGGCCCTTAAACCATAATGTGTAAACGAGTCAGGGTATGGGGAGAGCAGATCTATTCATTAATTTAGTTCTCGTTATAATTATGCGACCATCATACTATAGGTACAGCGTGGTATTAACCACTTATCACTACTACTAAAAGTACGACATCTACTGCTACCACTATACGACTGCATTGTACTACCTTTACTAATGTCTTTGCTGCCCCGACTCCCGCTGCTATTACTACTACTATTACTACGGGTACTACTATTACTACTATTACTACTGCTACTACTACTACTACTACTACTACTACTACTACTACTACTACTACTACTACTACTACTACTACTACTACTACTACTACTACTACTACTACTACTACTACTACTGCTAATACATTTACAACTACTGCTGCTGATGTTGCTGATGCCGCTAATTCTACTTTCTTCTTTTTCTTGTCAAGTGTATTCTGCTTCAGGTGATCTTTCTTCCTAACCGTATTAACTTTTGCTTACTTGTGATACAGCCTCAGAGTGTTAAATGCAGCGATTTGGGAATGGCCTTGATACAGTGTCGTTTCTCACTGTCATCCTTCAATCCAAGGTCACCCTTTTCCAAGCCCACTTGTAAAGCCACCAAGAGCTATTAAATAAGATTCTCTTCATTCCAGGTTTTGTCAATATTAATTTATGACTTTAAAATACTTTACGTTAATGCTAATGATTTGGTGTTTTTAGAAAGTTCAATAATTTAGCCATTATAATGGCTTGCCAGGGGGTTTTGTTTTGTTTTGTTGTTGTTTTTGTTATTTTGTTCCGTTTTGAGTTATTACTCATTAAATTAGATTTTGTCTTTTTAAAAATTTAATTAACCTACTTGAGGCTACCGATTTAGATATAACATTAGGCAAAACAATGGAATGGCGGTCCAAATAAATGATGGAATTTAATTAATCTACTTGAGGCTACCGATTTAGATATAACATTAGGCAAAACAATGGAATGGCGGTCTAAATTAATGATGGAATTTAATTAATCTACTTGGGGCTTCCGATTTAGATATAATATTAGGCAAAATAAGGGAATGGCGCTCTAAATTAATGATGGTGAAAATAGTTTGTTTTTGTTGTACATGAACCACTCCTCCTGCTCACCCACACTAGCTCACGGGCACGTGTGTGTATGGGGAGGAGAGGGTTGAGTGGGCTGGATGGGCGGGGTGGGCGCCTAAAGCTGATTAGGTTGGTCGGCCTTGGTAAGGTTTCACGAAGGATGGAAGGAGAGGCGTGAGACCAACATAAGGAATCTAAGCTACTAAACATTGTTGCGGACAACGTTAGGAATATGGAAGAGAGACAGGGGAGTGAGACATTGAGAGAAACAGAAAGAGTGAGAGGGAAAAAGAGAGATGCACGCAGATGGATAGAAAAACAGAGACAGGGACAAAGACAGAGACAAAGACAAAGACTGGCAAAAGGCATAGGCTGGCAGTACACACATACACACAACACACACACACACATATATATATATA
>RQTK01000099.1:642192-661107 GCA_003991915.1 Elysia chlorotica
TACATGGAAAAGGGGAAAACAATCGACACGTTTTACTCTCAAGGACTTTTGAAGGTCAAGGACAGGTGGCAGAAATGTGTAACTATGCAGGGTGACTATGTAGAGAAATACATGTAAGTGTGCCAAATTTTAAGTCTCTGGGTTTATTCCTTCATTGGCATGCTAAGAACATAGTGAACACCCCTCGTAAACAGGAAAAGGGATAGCAAGAGTATACTCGCGGTTCGATCATGGCAAGACAGAACAGCAATTTTAAAAAATATCAAGTTTATGTTGCATAATACAATTTTCATTCTTTTCTTACAATCAATAAAGGATTAGAACCTGGTAGTTTATTTATCCTTAAAAGGATTTCGCTGAAAAGAATTCGCTGAAATCTAACTGTTTTACTGGGGGGGGGGGATTTCAAGTTAAGGTTTCATAATAGTTAATGTTTTAGGAAATTACTTTTAGTTTCAATGTGTTTCTTTTAGATCGTCTAGGTGCCAATGCAAATATTATCAATAAACGTGTTAAAATCGAGAATATCGTTTGTATTCCTTAGAAGTATATTAACTGCATGTACCTTACTGACACCCTAAGAATTCTTCATAAATCTTTGGCACTTCTTCTGGCAGCCAAGTGTAAAAAGTAGATGCATCTTCACTTAATTCTGTTTTTACCAACTAAGTCCGTATTTTCAATCCGCTGTTGACCCCAACCTACTTTGTTGCTCATTGGTTCATCTTTTCTCTACGCGTTTTGCGAAATCAATCCTCATTGGAGAAAACTGTAAGTGTGAGATCTTAATAAAGTTTTTTTTTATCACATTTTAGTTGATGTAATCTTAAAATTAAATTTTCCTTTTTTCTGCTGTGGTGCTGCAATTTCTATACGTTTGCCTCTATGATCAGTTAAAGACCATTGTCTCCGCAAGGAGTTTCAGGAATCTGAAGTATGTAAAAGTAACGTCTCCTCCTCTGTCCCTCCCAGGCCTCTGTCCCGGCCAGCTGTACTAGCGGGATTCCCCACTCGACACTGGAGAACCTGTCCAGAGGTCTGGCCAACACCTCCACTTCAGACATCTTCAGTCGTCTGCTGCCGAGCATCCTGCGGGAGCGAGTGCCTGGGACCCAAGGAAACCTCATCGTGCGCCAGGTAACGTCACTCCGTTGTTCATTAGCGTTTAGCGTCCTCGTAGTAGCAGATCATGCGGGGGAATGGTGGACTCCGATCTGCGAGGAGTCCTCTGGTCATACTGACCTCAGATATTACGCCAATCTGTGCATACTACAATGTATATAAACATGCAGTATCCTAATGCCTCAACTAAGCCTAAGGTCTCGGCGAACTACTCTTTGTAAGACGAATGTTTAGCACCATCGTGCCAGTGTGATGTCAGCCTGTATACTTAATGGTCGTGTACTTTGGTGTCAACCAGAGACGTATGCATTGTCTATTCTGACACTGAAGATGCAATTCATTATGTAATGTCTTTTCGCTATTATTCCCCTCCTCCACCCCCCCCCCCAGCCCCGGCTTTTTTGCGATGATCATTCGTCTTTTTAGATTAATTTTATTACAGTCAAGGAAAATTCATATTAAATAACATACGCTTTTCTTCAATATAAAATTAGTAAGTTGTTTAAGCTGGATTTAAATATACTGCAATTTTGTCTTTCGAGAGGCTCACACTACGTAAGCTTGAAAATACGATGACCTGTAAAGTAATATCTTTTTGGTTTAAACGTGTTTTTTTTTTGTCAATACAGTATAGAGAAAGTATGAAACAAAAGCGTATAAAGGCAGCAATCATACTTCTGCTTATTTTTTCTTTCTTTCTTATCTTGTATGGGTTCTTCATTACATTTAATATTATAGAGTTCCCAGTGTAGTATTCTAGATCTAAAGCGCATTTGCATCACAAGAGAAACATAAGAAAGAAGAATACGTGTTTCTGTATCATCACTGCAGCCTGCCTTTTTTTATGCTCTAATAATGTAAATAATATAGCTGGTGTAGCGTGTAATATGAGTTATTCTGAGAGTATGGAAGCATAGTAGAATCTAGTTTTGCCAGGGTAAAAAAGTAACGCTGTGGAGCCGAACTCTAACTACCACTGTTTTTTTGAGAAAATGCGTTTGGATCCACAAATTATCTCAACCCTGGACAGTTTCAAAGCCACGCTTGGAATCATTTTGTCCCATCATAGTCATAAAATGTATATAATTTTCCGTGTCTTCTTGGTCTAAAAAAACAATTTATCGATATACTTTCCCTCCAAAGGCTGAATAAGTTAAGAAGATGTGGGGTTTTAATACAATTGTATGGACATAATAGTCTACAAAATATGACGGCCCTATTGACGAGTCATATTTATCTGCTTATCTTGAACTTTGCAATGTACATTGGTTTTGTTTTTTACTTAAAGTTTCGTAAGCATTTTTGTTTTGCTTATAACCAGTATTAACCTTACTAAGAAGTACAACTATCAACTGAATTGCACTACTCATTCTATCAAAGAAACGATTACAATTGAAATAGGTTTACTGAAAGGGACAGAGCAGCGAAACGCACAGATATTGAGACAAAGAAAGGCAGACAGACAGAGAGACAGACAGGCAGGCAAGCAGACAGATAAAAACACTTAAAACTCACATAGCGCACTGGTATGAACGGAGGCATGTGGATTGATTCAATATTTTAGTACTTTAGGCTCTCAAATCGAATGCCTTGTTTTGTTACTTATGGTCCATCAGAAATAAACTGTACATTTACGCCTAAAATTCAACTCTTTAGGTATGAAGATTACACGAAAAAAAAAATATAATATGTAAACGGTCGTAAAAGATGAAAATACATCGAACTGGTAATGAAGGTAATATGAAAAATATAACGACCAACGAGAAAGATGTGTGTTATTGCTATCGAATAGTTGTTGCTGGGAATAACGAATAATGGCGGAGACGGGAAAATAGGCCCAGTGGTAAAAATAATCATTTTAATTCTCTCACAGAGTCATTGGTATTTCACATCCCCTGTCCATTCACTGATCCAGCCCACTGGCAAGTTAGCTGAGGCGTGGTCCGGGTTAAGATCAAACGTCAATAATTCATGGTCATTACTATCACTGAGCAGCTCTTGACTTAATATATATGGCATCCCGTCACACCAGCAGTATCATTATACTATCAGCAGTAGCAGGGTGGAAGAGGCCGTGTGATGGCTCTCCCCATAGCCAAAATGGAGACGATATCGCGGGAAGCTGCTCCGGCGTCCAACCATAGCTCTAGCCTAGACTTACGGAGCCAGGAAACTCCGCGTCTAAAGGGCCTGATTATATCACCCGTCATCGCAGTGTTGATAGCAAAGCCTTTATAGTAACGGCAGTCGGGTGGTTCTCCGGCTTGAGCTGCCATCACAAAGTTTATATTCTAAAATTATATTATTGAGCATTAGAACCGTTGTTACAAACGACATAAAAGCCTTACACAAACAACAGAAATATGTTTAATGGGACAACTTGTCAAAAGATTAATAGTCAGACCAAATCAATATTAGTTGAAATCAGCAATGCTAAATATGCCAAAATATCAAAGCTTTGAAGAAAAGAGAGAGAGAGAGAGAGAGAGAGAGAGAGAGAGAGAGAGAGAGAGAGAGAGAGAGTGAGAGAGAGAGAGAAAAGAAATTGTACATTCCATAAATGAACAAAAGAGGAAAAAAATAAACGCTATAAAAGCGTTGATCAAACAACTAGAAATTTTAAAATATGAATAGTACAGATACATTAGTGCACATAGTCTTTACGGTATTGTTTTTTGTTGTTTTTTTCGGGGGGAGGGGGGTTGCTGTTTTAATTTTTTTTTTTCCCTTTGTGTTGTGTAAGTCACACTTTTCTCCAGGGAAATAGTTTTCACGGCATCAATTCTTTCACGGCCTCTCTTCACGCAACTGGGAACAAGGTTCGCTCCCAATCTGATGACGGGGTTGGAAACCTTACATTTCAAGTCTTTCGTGATGGCGCATTTTTAGTTTTACATTTTGCGCGTACACAAAAAGTTTAAAAAAAAATACAAACAGAAATGAATGGAATGGGATGCCTACAAAATAAGGATTTGATAGGATTCTAAAAACAATGGTGGCTTTTTAAAAAACTAAATTATGTCGTGTTTTCGTATCAAACCATGAACATATTAAAAAAATATCCATGTTCATTGTTGCTTGTAAAAGAATATGTAAGAACAATATGAAAAGCACACTTATCACGCTAATGTCTTTGTGGTGCATCTCTAAAAAGGTTTCCTACATTTCCAGTGTAAAATGAGTTCACGGCTACATTTCCTCTAAGAAACTTAAGAGGGGCGCTGTGTACGGCAAATGTAGCCCTTTAGTTGTTCTCTGAGCTATCCCCAGGTACCCACAGCCAGTAGGTAGATCAGCAATCAATCATCTGTCAAGCCTGGTCTATCAGGCGCAGTGCACTGTCTGTGGAATGTGCCTATGCAGAGAGATAGACAATCAATAGTTTAGATGTTCGCCTATTTTTGCACCTAAATAACTCAAGGACTCTACTAGGACAATATGCATGCTTCTTGGATTTATTTTAAAGCCTCAAACCTTGCAAATAAGGCGCACTATTTTGTTTCTCGTTATTTTAATTAGTTATCTAATTACAAAATGATGCATCTTTTGCGTGGAAGGAATAGGTGGAACTGACAATTTTATATTTTAATTTAAAAATTTAAAGATAAAGAATAACAATATTTTCGTTGGTAAAAGATATCCCCAGTTAAACCAGATAAATATAAAACTTTTGTGAAAATTTGAAAGGCTGGCAGTTGATGTGTATTTTGTATAACTTTTTAAAAAGAACCCCATTGTCTCTAAACTTAGGCTATGTGGATACACTAAACATTGAACTTGGTGTTATAGTACACAAAGGCAACTAAACAAACTCAATATAGGAACTACGGACTAAGAAAATATGGAGATTCATTTATATTATCTGTGCATCTTAACGGATTGCACCAACTCTGCAGAACGTGTGATGGAACAGCCAAACTAAAGAGAAATTAGCGCATATCATTATGTATAACAACAGGCTTAGTTTGTTTGAAAAATAAAATAATCCTAATTAAGGGTAGTTTTTGACTACTCAAAAAATAATAATATTATGGGTGAACTGTCTTTATACATCAAAGGCCACGCTCTCATTCACACTCTAAGAAGTATAGACACTTATAAATAAACTGATTTTTCCTTATTTATTATTTGTTATTGTTGTTTTTTAAAGCTGTTGGGTTTGGGGGAGGGGGGGGGGGTTGGTTTAACGTCCAACAGCAGCACTATATATGCTATATTGTGGACGGGCCCCAAGACGGACGTCTGACAATTTTATGTGCTGTCACACACGAGACAGGGCGGGGATACCATGACTCCTGTCTCAGGCGGTCACATTGTACTGACACTGACCCAACCAGTAGGGAACGCAACAGCCAGGATTCGAACTCGGGACTTTTTGCGTCGGAAGCCGATGTTCTACCCCTGGACCACCGCGTCCCCCTTTTAAAGCTGTACTTTTGTCTTTAAAGTTCATTAATATCGTACCAGTATGTTTGTAAAGCTCTGATTGGTCTCTTCAGAGCATAGATTGAGCAGACCCGATGTTTCCTTACGAACAAGCCAAGTCAACAAAACGACCAAAGTAAACACATTTTCGCATAATAAGAGACACGGTGATCTATTATATTAATATCACATTATTTGCATAGTTGGGGAGATACTCAGACATGATTACTTGTTAAGCTCACACAGTCTACACGCCTTTAATGTAGAAAATTCTATCTCAGCCTTAAGTTTCTATGACACACATCCCTTTGGCTTTTAATGCCAACATTTGACTACTTTGTGTGCCTTGGACTGTTATTGTTGGTAGCCCTGATCAAAACGTACAAGTACAATATGATCAAGTTTTGTGTCTGTCTGGTTTTCCCCTACAGTTCATCAAGAGTGAGATGTCCAGTCTGGGGTGGACAGTAGAGGAGGACACGTTCACTGACAGCACGCCGCTCGGTGCAGTGACCTTCAGCAATGTCATTGCCACCTTCGACCCAACAAAGGCGAAGCGCATCGTCATAGCTTGTCACTATGACTCGAAATATATGCCAGGTAAGTTCATGATTGTGTTCGCCTGTGTTGTCTCTTCTCACCCAGTCGCGTCTTTTGCGGGATTTATTTGTGACTTTGTTGCATTTGGTTTGATAGCTGGCCATCTTAGTTTGTCAATAACACAATAATTTTCTTGCATTGGCCTTTTAACTGAATGTGCCAATTAGAGTTGTGCATAGCACAAAAAGATCAAATGTCATATGAATAATTATATTATAAATGACTTTTCCACATATCTATATTTGTGGAAAGATGCTATTCATTATACATCTTTGTGGATACAAGCTCTCTATCATGTGTACCTTTCTTGAATCCAAATTATCAACCTCACCGAAGGCATAGATTGAATCTCCCTGATCCCCCGCGAAGCAAAATGTCTGTTATTTGAATCTCCATGGAGGAAAACTGTTTAACTAGTTCAAATTTCATTGCAACAACGGAAAGGATACATTTTCTGAGCTGGCCACTTTAATAGAAAACAATTCGTTGTTAGATGAAAGCGTCGATTTTTATTGCTCCTTAGGTGGATGAGGGTATAGGCCTGTAATTAATATAGTCTTGATAAAGGTAAGCAATTAAAATCAACGTTGCTCTCTTTCACACATTTACAATAAACACTTTTAAGTTTAATGTGAGACAAAGCGCGTTCCGTCTCCTTCTCTTCCCATCTATTAATCTATTACCTCTATCTATCTAATATCCATTCATCTAATACCTCTCTCTATTTATCTATCCATCCCGTCTATTATCCCTAGCTACCTGTTCATCCATTCATCTATTATCTCTCTTTATTTTAAACTATCCTGCCCAGGTTCCATTCCGTTTGTGGCGGCCACAGACTCGGCGGTTCCGTGCGCCATCATGCTCGACTCGGCCAGGCGCATCAACCAGATGGCCACGGACGCTCAGACAAATAACTTGAGTGTGAGTACAAAAACTGTAACCAATCGTGAGCCAGGAGGTTTGCGTTCTTACTAGACCTTCTAAATTAATAGACCAAGTCACCGAAATAGACAAACATTATTTGCATTCAGAGTCAAATAAGAGATATAATTATTTTAAGACCAAGGCTCAAGCGTTCATGACTGACTTTGTTGTATGGGCTGAGTAGACTGAGAAGAATGAAGAAAAATGTTCTCTGGGTATCATTCTGTCCTAACTACGCTAATCATTTAACATAAATAGATCAAAGGTACGCCTATTTGGTTCGCTTCAATCAATTTGGTGAGTTGGCTTGTACGGAGTCCTCGGCCTCGTTGTTTCCCGGAGCGCCATTCAGTTTAACCTAAATGCTACAAGATCCGTAGAACCACTTGCATAGCATGGACCTAAACGTAGCAGTTGCGACTCTTACAAAGCGTAAATAAGTTCAAACTGAATCGCGAGAGTTGTACACGGGGCTAGAGAACTAACTGTTGGAGTTCGCGTTTTTGTCGGAACGGTTTCCACAAGAATTCCATGCTGACTTGAACCGCGAACTTACAGTTCGCCATTGCTCAGCTCTGCCAGCTGAGCTATCTGACGTCATTTAAGGGTACCGTAAGCGACCTTCATTTGTGTCATAACTAGCCTATGTGCTATGAAGAACAACGGTAGCTCTGTCATTTTGGTGTTATTAACAGGAGATCTAAGGTTATTATCTCAGCTGTTGGCCTCGCTTTCTGTTGGGATTGTTATTTCGATAACTGAAGGGATGTTCCGTGCATATCTAATCAAAGACTTCTATGCGCTGCACTTTCTTTTTAAATAGATTTGATCTGATTCTGGATCCTTACACGGCCTTATGAATCAGGGAAAAAACTAGTCCACCCTTTGTTTGTTTGGTGGTGGTGTTGGTGGTGGTGCTGCTGCTGTTGCTGCTGTTGCTGCTTCTGTTGTTTTCTTTGGTGGTTTTCATTTTTGCACTTTTTATTATTACCTTTTTTGTAAGTTATGTTTGTTTGTTTTATTGTTTTGTTTTGTTGGGGCTTTTTGTTGTTTTTGTTTGTTTTTTTGTGGGGCCCAAGGTCTATCAAAGCTTTTTCTACAATGCACCGAAACTCAAACTAAAATTTGGAAATTCCATTCTACTGCCAGCAACTTTTTGTGTGGTAATGTGGAACGTCCAAGACTATAATAGAATCTCTGGGTCAATAGAAAAGGGTAATCCAGTTGTCCGCCTTCGCATCCATACTATCTACCTCACGTAGATGGGGCAGGCACAGAGAGAGAGAGAGAGAGAGAGAGAGAGAGAGAGTGAGAGAGATACCGACGAACAATTAGACAGATACATAGACAGACATATACAGAGACGGACAGGTAGGCAGGCAGACATACAGACAGACAGACAGACAGACAGACAGACAGACAGACAGACAGACAGACAGACAGACAGACAGACAGACAGACAGACAGACAGATAAGGACAAAGACAGAGACAGACACCCTGGGAAAAGTGAATAAAGAAGCAAGAGAACATAATAATACAATCAACGTCGATTCGGTCTGGAAGAATGACTGATCGGAAAATACATTGTACATAAGACAGAAAGGTAGACATAGAGCGACAAGGGGGTGAGGATAAATAGGCTGAACTGAACTGTGTTAGTGCTCACATTTCGCCGTATGGGATCCGCCAGGGTTGTTGTTGTTGTTGTAGTTGTTGTTGTTGTTGTTGATTTTTTATGGTAGCGGTGGTGATGGTTGTAGTGGCGGTTTGTTTTGTGTGTTTTGTTTGTTTGTTTGTGTTTTAAATTATAAAATGTATATGAACAAACACCAGAATTCACGGTGTTAGGGAAATATTCTCACTAGCAAGTATTAGGATAAGTAGACTCCCAATTGTGTTTTCCCGTTTGCTGTAATTTCCTGGTTAGTGCCTATGGTCATGAAGTTCATGGCGTGAAATCTGTTTCATTAGTAATATATCTGTAAAGTAATTATTTTCTGCACTGGCGAATTCAAAATGGCTGACGCAGTCTAAGATTACGGGGGCGGTCTTGCAGGTGTCAGGTAACCATCGATTTGGGACTACCCTAACAGCACGACACGAACGACCACTTTAGCAGTCTTACAGCAATGTGCAAGATTATCAGTAACCAAGGTCTACAGTTTTCACCCAAAATAGTCTATACAATGACAAACGATCATAGCAGCTCCGACTAAAGTAATCAATCTGATATAATCAAACGGGTTGAGACATTGAGACAGACCCGACTATTTCGTAGGCGGAAATTGACATTTAAGTACCCTCTGTATAAATATTTATCCATCATTCCGTATCTCAAAAAAATGAAAAATAGCAAAGCACTTGGTGTGTGTGTGGATTCACACGTTATTGGTTAAATAATTTCTTTTATTCTAAAACGAACATTGGATTTCTTTTGACAAAATAGTGTTGTTGTTTTTTTTACATCGTTTTGCGTTACGAAAATAGGCATTGTTTTCCGAAAAATTAAATATATCGTCCACCTTTGTTGATTAATTTTGATATCAATAATACCATTTTGATCACGATAAATAGCAAACGTCCCTTTCATTTCAAAGAATCGATATGAGAGAAACAAGATTGCTTTTTTACGTGGACAATTAACAAAACTAAACACAATTTGTGTTCCTCAGACACTTTTGAGGTTTTCGCAACAGCATAGTTAGAGCAAGACTCAATAGAAATATACGACTTCTGAACACGTCAGAGAGAAGGAAATTGCGTCCCTCGACCTATCGACCCCGCTTGTAGGTGCTGATGTCGCTGCCATTTTTACTCCACACAACCGGAAGAGGGAGGATTGATGGTTGCTTTATGTCATGTAATTTAAAGGTTGTCTCTTCCCCTATCCCTGGAGATAAAGAGAGAGGGGATGGCACAGAGAGAGAGAGAAGGGGGGGGGGAGAGAGAGACAAAGAGAGGGAGGGATGGAGGGAGAGATAAAGAGAAAGAAGGGGGTTGATGGCGTTATATAGCGCAGTTGGTAATTCTCTGAACGGATGAGCAGGAGCGTCAAGGGTCGAATATCAACCGGTGCCTAATACTAGTATAGAGTTCTTGTGGCAAACAAAATTGGGGGAAGGGGGGGGGGGTTATGTGGAAGGGGAGTTGTTGAGGCACAAATACATTCTTCTAAACCACAACTAATTTTTTTGTTAATGAATGGGTGTCAGAAGATGGGTATATATTAAGCAACGATGCGGCAGATAGCACAGTTGGTAATTGCCCTGCCCTGCCGAGCAGCAGATCCAAAGTTCTATTCTCAGCTAGTGCACCAACCTTAGTACATGGCTCTTAACCTTGGATATATAACACTATGAACGGTTGTACACATCCGACCCTGGGTACATGACAGGTGATACTGTGGACTGGCGAGCAGGAGGTGCGAGGTTCGAGTATCATCTGGCGCTCCCTCTCATATAGGATTTTCTAAAAACTTACGGTCTAAAAAACAATAACAGATATTTTTTGTCTTGATTTGTTTGTTTGTTGTCTTTGCTTTTTAGTTCCGAAAGAGTGTTGGCGTTTTCCTAGCAATAGCTTGCATTCATATTGCTACGAAAGGCGAGAAAACGACGATTAGCTGTAACACTTCAATACTTTCCATAGATACGTGCTTAGTCTCTTCGAGTTCTTTTGGTTAATACGGGGTTTTTGTCATATCTGCCGGCTTTGGCGTATCTATGAAACTTCAAGTAGACCTAGGCTACGCCTTTGTATACCGGAGCTCCCAGGACGGAGTTAACCAGATTTAAATGGCACGGTGGTTGGTAGACCAGAGTTTCCAAATCCCAGCTGAGATTTCTGTGATTGGCGGCCGGTTATTGATTGTAGAAGCCCGTCATAAGCAGAATCAGTGCCCTTCACTCGATCCCCCAGTGAGCAAACCTTTGATGCTCTGTTTCGTGTTTTATTGATTTTTTTTATTATCCTTACCAGCTCAGACCTTTTTCCTCTTATCCTCATCCAAAACCACTTCCCTCTATTATATAATATCATGTACATTTTTTATGGCATTTTGTGGTTTAGCCGAAGAGAGTTAGTGCTGCTTTTGGATGCTGAAATATGAGCGAACCATGAAATACGATAAGTTTTTTGGTAAAGTTCGGTTGAAAGAGTAATGGGAGAAAATTGGAATTTTTATCCGAGATACTTTGGAGGAAAATCCATCTGTGTCAGATATGGAAAAGAAGCAGTAAAATCATTCAAATTACTAACTAAACATAAAGCCCAAAGTTCATTATGCTAAGCCGTTTAAAAATCTAAGGAAATACAGTGAGAGAGAGAGAGAGAGAGAGAGAGAGAGAGAGAGAGAGAGAGAGAGAGAGAGAGAGAGAGAGAGAGAGGAGAGGTGCAAGACTTGTAAGGAAAAGATAAGGAGAGAGAGAGAGAGAGAGAGAGAGAGAGAGAGAGAGAGAGAGAGTATGAGTGTTCGAGTTTGAGTGTGTTGCTTAGCGTCCAACATCAGCACTACATAAACTATGCTCTAGACGGGTCCCAAGAATAACGTTTGACAAGTTTACGTGCGGCCACACAGAAAATGCAGGGCTGCCATGATTCCTGTCTTGGCCAATCACATTATACTGACAACGACCTCAACTATTAGGGGACGAAAGCGGAGCCATGCAATTTTGGGCTTCATAGGCAAACCAACGCTCTACCACTTTTTAATACTGCTAATTTGAGAATTATATTGCAAGTAAAATGTTTCGGGTAATTTTGTTATTGTTTTTTTCTTCTGCTTGTTTTTTTTTTAATTGCCAAATGGTTTTGACAACAAAAACAATGCATAAAATTGTGAAATAGTGACGTTAAAAATGACTTACTTTAATGAAAATAATTTAATAGGATGATGAGTATCTATCTATATATCTATCTATCTATCTATCTATCTATCTATCTATCTATCTATCTATCTATCTATCTATCTATCTATCTATCTATCTATCTATCTATCTATCTATCTATCTATCTATCTATCTATCTATCTATCACATACCAATATCGCTATCTACGATTTAAAATTTAGATGTAGACGTATGGCGTCACTTTTCAATATTGTTAACATTATTACATTAATGAAAAAAAATAATAACGACAAGAACATACCGAAAAGATTAATCATTATAAAAAAACAGGAGAACTTTTTAATGTTTAATCAAAAGAGTGTAGAATCCTACTAACGTTAATTTAAAAAATACAGAGGGCTAATACCTTAGGGAGGGCATCCCTTTTTACGTTTCATGAGGTTGAAAGCATCGGTGATATAGATAGAGGAGCAGAGACCTGAAAAGTAGCACTAATGTGGAAATTAACTTTCGAAACAAAAAATGTTTTTTCCCCTATATACACGTTTTATACCACTAGCAAGAAAATAATTAATTTCACAATAGAAGTAACACAAAACTTTATTTTAAAGCATTGCCAAATTGTTTTAAACAATTTTATTAGAAACTGATAATTATTCCGAGCCCCCCCCCCCTTCCAACAACAACAACAACAACAACAACAACAACAACAACAACAACAACAACAACAACAACAACAACATTAACAACAACAACAACAACTACAACAACAACAACAACCCTGGCGGATCCCATACGGCGAAATGTGAGCACTAACACAGTTCAGTTCAGCCTATTTATCCTCACCCCCTTGTCGCTCTATGTCTACCTTTCTGTCTTATGTACTCTAGTGAGCTCTTCAAATTGATGTTAAGGCGGGGCAGCCTTATCAAGTCTCAAGTCTCTTCCGTTAGAGCCACAGGATACGTGTATCTAGATCTGTGATGGAAACAGCCCGCGCTGCCTGAGGGGCGGTGTAACACATACTCCCTTAGACCGGCTTGGGTTCTTTTTAGGTGGAAAAAACAACAAAAACAAAAACATAAAATGTAGGGTAAAGGAGCAATAGAGAAACAGAAACATCATAGGGCCTAATTATTTTACAGAATGAACTTTTCGTGCCTTTATACTTTCTCTTTAAGCACTTTTTGTCTGGCTTCTTTTTCTATATGAATCTTGTAATCGATTTGATCTTCTCAGTATGATTACTGCTAGTACATTATATCGCTACTATAACTATCACCACCACCACCACCACCATTACTATTACAACTACTACAAATACTACTACTGCAACTACAACTACTACTACCACTACTACTACTACTACTACTACTACTACTACTACTACTACTACTACTACTACTACTACTACTACTACTACTACTACTACTACTACTACTACTACTACTACTACTACTACTACTACTACTACTGTAACTTTTACTACTATTACTACTAAATCTGGTAGTGCGTGTTCACACTATTGCTACACTTTTTGAAATGTAAAATGTCTTGGTAGCATTTAGGACTTTTGGTACATTTCGGAACCTTCATGAAATATTTATCAATATCTCATTACAGTTTTCTGTTGATTCTTATGTTGTTGTGTTCGACCTTTGGGCATTATTACATTTTCATACTATGTGTCTGCTATGAAACAAAAACAACTGTTTTTTTTATTTCTTGCTGGCAGGATTTCAGCTTCCAGTTCATCTTTTTCGATGGGGAGGAAGCCTTCTGGCGATGGAGCAGCAGCGACTCTCTGTACGGCTCGCGACACCTGGCCCAAGTCTGGTCCACTAGCCCAGACAGGAATGATCCAACAGCCAGAAACAACTTGCAGAATATTGTAAGTGATGTTTCTGTCCTCCGTCTCAGATAGTGTAGGCAATGTTTCTGTACTTCACCATAAAACTGTAAGCAATGATTCTGTCCTCCACGATGATACTGTAAGGAATGTTTCTGCCCTCCAACATAGACAATGTACGCAATGTTTCAGTCCTTCACCATAGACATTGTAAGCAATGCTATATCTGTTCCACAATTCCTTCTCTTTATAATTATATCTCACCAATGAATAATGGTAGATCTTCATTATTTATCCCCAGGCCCTGTTCGTGTTGCTGGATCTAATCGGCACGAGTGATACACAGTTTGTTAACCACTTTTCTAACACAGCTTCTGAATTTAACAGCCTTGTCTCCATAGGTAAGTCAAAAGTAGAAGTCCTATGCAAAGCTCGATATTGTAGAGTTGATAGTCATTGTGGTTATTCAGGTAGTTATTAAGTTTGTGGTCGCGGGTGGAAGTAGAGTTTGTGGTAGCAGGATTGGTGTTGATAGTTCTTGAGAAAAACGTTACACGCAATAAAAGAACGCATTGAAAAAGAAGAAGAAGAAGAAGAAGAAGAAGAAGAAGAAGAAGAAGAAGAAGAAGAAGAAGAAGAAGAAGAAGAAGAAGAAGAAGAAGGGGGAGGAGGAGGCTGAAGAGGAGGAAGAGGGAGATGAAGATGCAGAAGGAGAAGCAAACAGCAGCTGCATCTCTATTCTTTTTTATTTGTATTCCCTTTGATCAGAGAGATGTTTAGGGGAGAGTGGGTGCCTCACGTCAGTCTATCGGAAGACCCTCTTCCACTCCTATTGCGGGGCCTCGCCTGTGCAGGACGATCATATACCATTCCTGAAAAGAGGTGAGCAATAAGTCCAACTTACTGGTCAACTATATAGTTATGCCTTGTCTAATTCAATTACCCTTTGCAGTGCATGCCCATTTAGAAACAAAACTAATTCCTGCTTTTGATTGGGTTTAGAGATGTCCCACAATCATGAAGGACAATTTAAAGAAGAGAGATCCAGTGTAAGTCAAAGGAACGTAATGTCGTTCTATTGAGTAAAGACAATCAAGATCTATTCTCATCAGGATTCTACACATTCATGCATCTAGAAACTAAGTTAACGCTTTCTCTTATTTCCGTTTTAAGTTTCCCTTTCCATTACATTAAACGGTGAGCTTATACACTAAAAGTTAAGTCATGTGATTCTTGAATAATCTGATGCATAATTTGTTGGGGTTTTTTTTACAGAAAAATAGAAACACAATTTTAATAAATTGATCCAGTTCAAACAAATGACTGCTTGAATGTGGTCTTTATTAATTTGATTTCGAAATGTCGGCATTACTTTCTGTAGCCTTTGATTCAAAGTTAAGAGAGCAGCGAAGTAATACATGTAGTTAACTCTGAGAGAAGGGAAACAGATCTACGACACTGAGCTTTGAGACAAGCGTGATGGGTGATTAAACAAAAACACGTGTAACTTTTTCTTGCTGTCATTATTATTTGTGTCCAATTTGGGCTGCTAGAAATGTGTTTAACACTTGCCTAAAGGGGACATGATGTAGCGTCAAATTTCAGAGGCATGAGAAAAACAACTCTAGGGGCAGACTATCCGCTGCTCATTTCCGCTGGTCTTGGCAAATTAATGTAGGCTCTACATTTTCAATATACATTAACGATGTCATTAGTGCGGGGAGTTTATCCAAGGTATTATTTCGCATATCAGTTATCCTATGAGTCGCAGAATATTATTTTCCAAGAAAATTAATGGTTCTGGAAATGGAAACTGCACACGCCGTTAAAATCTGAATAGCTGGCTCTCTCTTTAGCTTCCGAACCGTATTAAAAAATAATTATCGAACTGTTCTGTTACTCATACTATATTGTTCAAGTTCAAGTCTGCGTGTCCAGCTTGCACTCACTCCACTAAGAATTTTGTGTTTTGTTGTTGCAGAAATATACAGTTATGTTCTTTTCCTACCATTCTTATTTTTCCTCTCATGAGCATTGCAATTTTGCAGGCGTCCCTGTGGTCCACCTCATCTCCACGCCGTTCCCGTCAGTGTGGCACACCGTCGACGACGACCTGCAGCACCTTGATGTGAACACAGTGGACGACTTCAGCAGGATATTCCGCGTGTACCTCGCTTCCCTCCTCATCGGCGCGTGATCTCACCATCACTGTGGTCCACCTCATCTCCACGCCGTTCCCGTCAGTGTGGCACACCGTCGACGACGACCTGCAGCACCTTGATGTGAACACAGTGGACGACTTCAGCAGGATATTCCGCGTGTACCTCGCTTCCCTCCTCATCGGCGCGTGATCTCACCATCACAGTTGTTTTTCGACAGCACCGATGGTGTGCATGCTGTGCGTTACGGTCTTTTCAAATGTAGGCACAACAAAAGGCTATTCAAAAGATCCCAAATTCGAACAGTCACCTTTCATGCATATCTGATTTTTGATGAGTTAGCTTGGGGTTAAAACTTAAATACGGCTTCTTTATTAAACTTTTAGTTTGCCAACCTTTATTTGTTACTGTATCGTTCTTCAATCAGCAAATTCATCTGTTCTGAAAGGCTGTTTAATGCAATAAGTAAAAGTGCAGATGCTATGCTCCTCGGCTTTCTCTAACGCGTGTAAAGTGCTTCTTATGGGGGAAAATATTGCATCTGGCAGAATAGATTCTGAGTAGAATTTGCTAAGAACTCCATTTACAACAGGATTTTTTTGCCGTAAAGAAGAAAAAAACCACGAATCCTTGCCTACCCAGTCTTTTCATTAGTCACATCAGTGATCCATTCCCCATAAAGAGTGAACGTTAAAGGTGGCGGTTTTTGTTTGTTTTTTTTTGTTTGTTTTTTTGGTGAACAATATCACTATGTTTTTGCTTTAAATTCCCATATCTAAAGGAGGAAAAAAACTGAGTGGCAAAAAATTACAGAGATCTGTGTCATTGTTCTAAAGCGCCACTGTATTGTATGTATAATGAGGCACAAAACTTTGTTATGAGTTAAAGTAGGTAAGACTAAGATGGCGTGTTCTTCTAAAAAGTAGAAATCCTTTAATATTTCTACTCTGAAATATTCCGAAGTTAATTTATTTTGTGCCAAAATATTATCGCATTCGTTTGCAATCTTGCTAAAATTTTCATCCAAAAAGTCATATTTTGTGCGGTAGCTGAAGTTCTGTCTGTTTTCATAATGTATCATTGTCTGGTGCCATTATGTACTATGTCGTAAGAATTGCACTGCTCAGATTTATCATGGAAATGAATAATTATTGCTTCTTTAAATCTCTGTGAATACCAGAGACAGCCACTATATCCAAAACAAATATTTAAGTATTTCATCCTGTTCTTCATCATTGCTTTGTTGGTAGTCGGTGTCATAATGTACATAGCGCGTATAAATGTTTTAGAGCCACGCGAGCCAAGTTATATAAGAACTGCCTTAATTCTATTTGGTGTGGCTAATCAAACGATTAAAGACTGATGATTGAAAATGTGTGAAGTAATTTGTGTGGTTCATTTCTGTAACTCTTTTTTTTTCATTTAACTTGCGCAGCCATTTTTATGTCATGCAAAGTCCTAAATTTTTCCATCGGATATACACTGTATATATATATGTGTGTGTGTGTGTGTGTGTGTGTAAGATTGACGTTATCTTTTGTCTCTTTTTGTATCTTTAATTTACCTAGTATCCACCACCATCTTCCACAATATAATACGGTGGCCTTTCATATGGCATAGGATGTGTATCATGTTAAGCTTTTGGATGAGGGATACTTTTTTCACTAAGTTTGACCGTTCTTATGACTGCAGCGTAATGTTGTTTACTGCTTTTGTTCGATCAGAAATTATTAACGTATCATTAATTTGTTTGCAAGATTTTCAAGCCAACAGATGTCGTATTTATTGTTATAGAAATTATATTATTATATTCCAGACTGGACTTAATGTTCTATTGGTGCTTACTGATACAATATTGCGATTTATCTGTAATGCTTTGAATAGGCTCAGAAATGTGATACCATGCATGATGAAATAAAGTTTCAAGTATATTGAAACTGTCGAGCCTGGTTTATTTTCATGTTTTGTAAAGGCTCTATCTTAGAGAAAGTAAAAAAAAAAGTTCAAATCATATCCAAGAAACAATAAAATGGTCAACTATATTTATTTACTTACTAGCTTCAGTAGCCTGATCTCATAAACTTTGCCCGATAAAATAGAAATAAAATATGGTCAACTATATTTATTTACTTTAAAAAAAAAAGAAACTTAAAAAATTACCCCCAGTACATACCGGTATTATTTTTAAAAATGTTTATGTGCGCGTTTTGTTTTCTTCTAGCTTCAGTAGCCTGATCTCATAAACTTTGCCCGATAAAATAGAAATAAAATATAGAACAATATCGCTAACTTTCGAAAAGCGTGCTTATAATAATTAATATTTTATGATTATGGGGTGAGGATAGTGGACCAGATTCTAGATCAAGATTATCATCTCTAAAATCTATCTAGACCTCTAGCATCTAGATCTTGACCCACATTGGCTACATAAAGGCCTAGGCCTACATCACTCGACCTTACTATAGATAGTTAGAATTTAGATATAGATCTAATTTAGCTGCTAATATTATTTTGTGGCTGTCTGTGGTTGGAGTGAAGGAAGCCGAGGCAGCTATAGAAAACATGTATTACTATTAGCATGTGGAATAGACTTTGGATAAAACAGGCTGAGTTCTTGTTTTTTGTTGTTTGGTTTTTTTTTCATTTGGGGAAGGAGGAGGGGGGGGGGTAAATTAAACCTTTTCCTTATTTTACTGTGATTATTCTCAAGATGGTATGGCCAAAGAAACATTAACGACTTTGGTATAGCGGGCGCCTAGCTGAAATTTCACCAAAGGAGTGATGCAGTGTTGGATGCGGGTTATGAATAGAGGAGTAGAGTGCAAGGTGGAGAGAAAGAGTGCGAAAAAGGAGAGAGAAAAACAGCAGAAAGTCAGAAAATAGAAAAACAGCAAGACATAGAGAGAGACCGACAAAGGGATGATGATGATGATGATGATGATGATGATGATGATGATGATGATGATGATGATGATGATGATGATG
>RQTK01000099.1:666991-742158 GCA_003991915.1 Elysia chlorotica
AGTAGTAGTAGTAGTAGTAGTAGTAGTAGTAGTAGTAGTAGTAGTAGTAGTAGTAGTAGTACCCCATCTTTCTCTTTGTAGCCCTACGTGGTGTCCCCCCCCCCCTCCCCCGTTTCACCGGTTTTTTTTAAACTGTCTCTCTTTATTTCCATGACCGTGCATCTTCTTAGTTTTCAAAACAACGCCATGCGTAAACCTGTCTCATCTTTTTTTATCATTCATAAGTTTAATTTTCTTCAAAATCACATCTCACTGTCCACACTTTTGTTATGTCTACTTATTATTATAATATTGAAACCTTTAGTTGTGGAGAAGCTCTCCCTCGTACTGATTTTAACACCTTATGTTGTCATCTCTGGTACTACAAAGTAATAGGACTGTTAACACAAACTTCCCGTTCCCTAGAAGAAAACGATGGGTTCGAGTTCGAGAAGCAACTAGATTCGAGAACATCTGACCTAGACTAGCCTAGGCCTTTCCGATAATAATGGATTTTCCAGTAAATAAAATTAGATTTAAGGTATATAAACCTTGTTTCGTCGCAAAAACTAAGCATATAATTTTTTTTTCTTTTCAAGCATCCTTAAATAGCATTTTGGTTATTATCAAATTAATTTCGTATTAGCATTACATAATCATAAAAAACAATAGTTGTATGACATGTTTTTCGGCACAAAACAATAAACAACTGAGTAACAAGCCAACTATAAAACTCATTGACGTTTCACTGAGTGTAGAATGACAACGAAATTGAAAGTATTTACCCCACAATTAAAAATAGCAACAGGAAGCTGTCATGATTAAGTGGTCTCTCAAACGCCGGGTTCTTTCAGGAACAGTCGAGAATATAACGGATAACTGCTTACAAATTTTGTTTTCTTGCAGCTTCCGAAACAAGTTCGTTGTTTTATTGATTAATTATATGACAAGCTTTCATATAAATCCTTTAAAAGTTTTATAAAAATAAAAGATAAAACAAAATATACACCAGGCATCGGGTTTTTAATCTCATCTTCAGATTTTTTTATCGGCTTATTCACAAAATACGCGGAGTAATACACTTTGGATGAGCCTACTTAGCGTCGTTAACCACGCTGTCAGAATCAGACTTACCTCAAAATTGTCACAAGAATCGCATGCTGAGAGACCTGACTCCCCACGACGAAAATCTTTCATCTAACTCACCCAAGTGAACGTTCTTCGCGGTAAGTTGTATTTCATTTTACATAAATCTAAAATTTGTAAACGATAAATTGAAAAAGGAAAAGCTTGAGATAATTTTGAGAACCAGCTCTGCTTTTAAAGGCTAAAGGAAAGTAAAATTTTATCTAGATCTAGATCTGTAAGTCTCGAGGCAAAATTTCAATTCGTTGGTGCATGTGGCACGTCTCTAAATATCTGATATATTTTCTTAAATTTTAGAATCTATATCTATTTAAGCCTCTTAATACTCTAGATTAAATCTAGATTTATATGTTTCCTCGTTTTGATTAGTTTGCTTCGGGGCCCCAGATCTAAATTCTTGCTTTATTGGGGAGCAAGGTACTTTGCAAGCTAAAAGACTTTGATAGATCATCTAGATCTAGACTTAGATCTAGATCTAGTGCTAGCCAATTTGCTGGCCCCCCTTCTTTTTCCGAGGGGTGGCGACAAAATTACCTTCTTTTTAACCTCTGTATTATGATCACTGATAGCTTTCTAGAGATATAGATCTAGGCCTAAACGAGAACTAATCTAGACGGTAGACTAGATCTGTTAACAGGAAGTAGCGAGCGATGTTCACATCCATTTTTTTAACTTATGGCTATTTTCTCAATGAATCAATTAGAGAAAAAGACAGCTAGGGTCTAGGCCTAAACTTCAAGATCTAGCCTACAGCTATCTTCCTTATCAGATGGGCTGATGCCCTTGCTGCACTTTTTGTGATATGTGGCGTTGTTTTGCACCATAAGACCCTCACTTGCATGCTGGTAGTTGTAGCAAAAATGCAGGGCTCCCATCTAGAACATATTTTCGACCAATACGTTTTCTACAGAAAATTACTTTTGGAACAGCCCTGACGTTTTGTACTTGTACAAATTGGCAACCTAAGCTTAAAGGAAAGAGTTCAGGAAAATGAATCCATGGTTTAAGTATTATAACACTATGCAATGTTTGTTTCAGTACCTGCCATTGTGTTAAGTTTAGGTGAGTCGACGTTGATATTGGCCACCAGTCATTTCCAATTAAATCATCTTACTTTTTGTTGACCACCGAATAAGTAGTCTATTGTTGTTCGAATCTGCGTTTGCAAATGCGGGGCGTAAAACTAGATCTGTTTATGGTCCAAAACACCAGTCTCTCCATCGTTGTACAGCCCTGGGCCTGGGTAGTTTTTTTTTGGGGGGGGGGGGTGTCTTTTTTTACTGTGCCAGGCTTTAAAATAAGTTTTTGTTTGTCGTTCATTTACCTGAACAAAGCAGGTGTCTTTTTATTCAGTCCCCGGCCTGCTGCCGTTTCCAACGGTTTTTTTAGATTGCTTTTGATCTTAGTTTATATCGTTGACAATGTCCACTATCAATATAATGTACTCTACGGCTTAAGTGTTTTTTTACAAGCTGTAAGTTTTATATATCTAGAATCTAGTACTAGTCGTAAATTTATTTTATATTTTTTAGTCTCTTTAAGTGGACTATGAACGATCAGCATTTAAGAATGAGTTGTGCATTTTCAACAATGGTATGTAGAATCTAGTTCTGAAATGAAACGTGTGATCATACTTATCAAGATACGCTGGTTCAAGAAACAGTAACTATTGTAAATATGGATCTTGAGTATCGTTGCTAGCTTCCCGCAATTATAGTGTGCTAATTTAGATTAACTATAGCAGAGCAATTGTCAAGTCCGAGATGTAGAATAGGTGTGAGAGTAACTCAAATGACACCAAGACTGCAAAAATTTTCCTACAAAAAATCTGTTTGCTTTTGATACAACAAACCAAAGGTAGAGGCAAGCTTACAAAGTTACGTACCAGACACAAACTAGTTTAATTTATGCCTCCAAAGATCTGTAAACTTGTCACTAAAATATACTCCTCCAATGTCATATACATTTAGTAAGGGCCGTCCATATCTGGGTCGTACGTACTGTAGTTCTACAAAGGAAGAGATCAAGGTATAGTTGTACAGTTGTGTAATCTAGGTCTATGAAGAGGACTCTAATTACACTTGCAGCTTTTCAGTATCAAACTTTACCAAGATTTTTCCTCTCTTTCCTTGTAGATGCCTGAGATAAAACCAGAGACTGAGATGGAGCCTGAGAAGGAGACATTTGCTTTTCAGGCTGAAATTGCCCAGCTTATGAGCTTGATTATCAACACTTTTTACAGCAATAAAGAAATCTTCCTGAGAGAACTTATTTCAAACTCCTCTGATGCCCTTGACAAAATTCGTTATGAGTCCCTCACAGATCCCAGCAGACTTGACAGTGGAAAAGACCTTCACATCAGAATCATCCCTGACAAAGAGAACAAAACATTAACCATTGAAGATAGTGGAATTGGTATGACAAAGGCAGATTTGGTCAACAACCTGGGTACAATTGCCAAGTCTGGCACCAAAGCTTTCATGGAGGCATTGCAGGCTGGAGCTGACATCTCAATGATTGGACAGTTTGGTGTTGGTTTCTACTCTGCCTACCTTGTGGCTGATAGAGTTGTTGTCGACTCAAAGAATAATGATGATGAGCAATACACATGGGAATCTTGTGCTGGTGGATCATTTACTGTAGCTACCTCAACTTCTGCTCCTTTGTCAAGAGGTACAAGGATCACTCTATTTCTGAAAGAAGACTTGCTTGAGTATCTTGAAGAGAAGAAAATTAAAGAAGTTATCAAAAAACACAGTCAGTTTATTGGCTATCCCATCAGACTGATGGTTGAGAAAGAAAGGGACAAGGAAGTATCAGATGATGAAGAGGAAGAAGAGAAAAAGGATGTGAAAGAAGATGATGAGGAAAACAAGCCTAAAGTAGAGGATTTGGATGAAAATGATGATGAAGATGCAGAGAGCAAAGATAAGAAGAAGAAAAAGACCATCAAAGAAAAGTACAACGAAGAGGAAGAGTTGAATAAGACAAAGCCATTGTGGACCAGAAACCCTGATGACATCACTCAGGAAGAATATGCTGAATTTTACAAATCTCTTACAAATGATTGGGAGGACCACTTGGCTGTTAAGCATTTCTCAGTGGAAGGACAATTGGAATTCCGGGCTCTCCTTTTTATACCCAAGCGCGCCCCCTTTGACATGTTTGAAAACAAGAAAAAGAAAAACAATATCAAATTGTATGTCAGAAGAGTGTTTATCATGGACAACTGTGAAGATCTCATTCCTGAGTACCTGAACTTTGTAAAAGGTGTTGTAGATTCAGAGGATCTGCCCTTGAACATCTCCAGAGAAACCCTGCAGCAGAGCAAGATTCTAAAGGTCATCCGTAAAAACCTTGTCAAAAAGTGTGTTGAACTCATTGAAGAGTTGGCAGAGGACAAGGAGAATTACAAAAAGCTGTATGAGCAGTTTTCAAAGAACCTTAAGGTAAAAATTTATGACACATCTTTTTTTTTTTTTTTTTCCAGTAGTCAATCTAATTCTCAAGGGTTTTTTTTTTTTTTGTTAACATTAAAGTTTAAATTTATTGAATAACTACTGGGAGTTAGGGTTGTAGTGTTAGCCTCTGTATCGGTACTAAACTTGATTAAAATCACATCCAGTATGTTTAAATAATACTACTGATCAGAGCATTTTAGCTCTCCAATTTAGTAGCATTGCAGTTGCTGTGAGTTTTAGATGGATAAACTCTCAATCTGGTGTTTTGAACAAATATATATACTCTTTCCAGCTTGGCATCCATGAAGACAGCACTAACAGAAAGAAGCTTGCAGACTTTCTCAGATACTACACATCCCAGTCTGGTGATGAACTGACTTCCCTCAAGGACTACGTTTCCAGGATGAAAGAAAATCAGAAAGATATCTACTACATCACAGGTAATTTCTTAACATAATATGATCCTACATTCATTGTCACTGATATGATTTAGGTATTATTCATTTTCTCTAGTTTTGAGATGTTTTGAAACTTATTTCCTTACATTTCTGCCTCATATTAGGTTTCAATGGAGGCAAAAAAACCTATAAACCTATATTATTTTTTTTTCTTCCTGCTGCTACTAACATTGGTAACAGGCAGTTCTTTTCTTTAAATTAGAAATGCGCTGGGCTTGTCCTATTGCAAGAAATAAAATCACTGAATACTTTTTTTTTTTAATGTGCTGGTCACCTGGTCTTAAATAGAATTACACTTAATATTGCTGTTTTCTTTGCTATTTTCAGGTGAAACTAAGGAAGCTGTTCAAAACTCTGCCTTTGTGGAGCGTGTAAAGAAGAGGGGCTATGAGGTGATTTACATGATTGACCCAATTGATGAATACTCAGTGCAGCAGTTGAAAGAATATGAGGGCAAAAACTTAGTCTGCGTCACGAAAGAAGGGTTGGAGCTGCCTGAAGATGAAGAGGAGAAAAAGAAACTGGAAGAAGCAAAAGCCAATTTTGAGGGACTGTGCAAGGTCATGAAAGAGATTCTGGACAAAAAGGTGGAAAAGGTTGGTTGCTGAACTTTTTTACTATCATAATTCTTACTTTTATTTCATAAAAATTCTTGCTTTTAAATGCATTTTATTGGTTGTTCCTGATTTCAAAATTTTATCTAGTTGTGGGTTTACAGTGCACTTGATAGTGGTGAAAAGTGATTGGGTTTTTTAGTATCCATTCTTTTAAAAACATTTTCTTGTTGCCAATGAGTGTCTAATGTAGTGAAAAGTTTTTTTTTTTTTTTTTACTGTCTTGTAATTTTCGATCCCAGGGGTCGGTTATCCTGTTGTACTATCCTTGTAGTAGAATGTTTTCAAAACTTAATGCATTCTCTAAATGATTGTCGGACTGGCAGGAAAAGTATATTTAATACCATATTGATCATGTCTTTTTGAGGTAAAATTACTGAATATTTTTACTTGAAACAATGATCAGAAGTTCAATTCATGGAATTGGTGGAAATAAAATCATGCTCAAGGTCTGAAGACTGAAATGTACCTTTATCCTATCTACTAAGCATGCTGTTCTTCCCCCCCCTCCACCCTTAGATGGGCAATACTATGTGAAGACCACAGGGGAAAAACCGGACATGTCACAAATTTGAATATTTTAAGTTTTGCCCCTTAGATTATAAAGGGCGCATAATTTTATCATAACAGTAAAGAGTGGTATGGAAAAACCGGACATGTCACCCAAAATCAGCAGTATAAACAAATATATCCTTTAATACATAACAGCTTTTCAAAGTTTAAAATTCAAATAACTAAAAAATTGCCAGATGTGACATGTCCGGTTTTTCCCCTGTGGTCTTCATTTGTCTATTCATGCAACTATGGGGTATTGACATAAATGTTTCACAAATTGTTCAAATTTATGGTGTAGGGTGCCAATCAATTTATAACCGACTTTTTTTTTTTTTTCAGGTTGTAGTCTCCAACAGATTGGTCACCTCGCCTTGCTGCATTGTCACATCGCAATATGGATGGTCAGCGAACATGGAGAGGATAATGAAAGCTCAAGCTCTGAGGGATACCAGCACAATGGGCTACATGGCTGCCAAAAAGCATTTAGAAATTAACTATGAGCACCCAATTGTTGTATCCCTGAAGGAAAAGGCAGATGCAGATAAAAATGACAAGGCTGTCAAAGACCTCTGTCTGCTTCTCTTTGAAACATCTCTGCTTGCCTCTGGTTTCAGCCTTGAAGATCCCACCTCCCATGCCAACAGAATTCATAGGATGATCAAACTTGGTTTAGGTAATTATATTTTGCTTCTGGTTAGGTTTCATTCTCAGATATGTACTACAGATTAAAACTTTAAAATAAACTGGGGGGATAAACCATTGATGCAGAGCACCTGCCTTTGCTTTTACTCCCATGTGACAACCCGCTGTGGACCAATATTTTAGGGAGCTGCTATTATTGCTGAATTTAGCTTTTTCACCTAGAACGATTTACTTCTTTTCACTCTTTACCGAAAATAAATTGGTCTATAAACTTAAATGTTTTGCCTCAAATCACTAGGCTCGTTGAAAATGTGACCTTTCTACAAAGACTTTGGTTTTGTTTAAATTAAAACTAAGGTTTTAAATGAACTATGAAAGCTGCATAAATGATCAGTGCACCTTTCCTGGTGTCAATCTCTTGACCTGTTCTGTTCTCTCCTTTCTGGCTTTCTGGGCCTTGCTATCATGTCTTATTCTGTTTGAGTGGAGTAAAATTTTTTTTTTAACTTCTTTCCAGGAATTGATGATGATGATGGTGCTTCTGGAGATGCTGGTGCTGATGCTACAACAGAAGACATGCCACCTTTGGAAGGAGATGAAGATGATGCATCCCGGATGGAGGAAGTCGATTAGTTTGAAACTAAATTGTTTTCACTTCACTCGCTTCAAACTTAAAATATTTAATCTTGGTGTACATCAGTTTGTTCCTGCAGATAATGTCGTTTTGACAAATTAAGATAGCTCTAGTTAGTCTAAATTTTAGGGATAACTGGCAAGTCCCTGTTGCATTTTTTTTTTTCCTTTTTGTTTTACTCTGTCATGTGTTCACTATTACATGATGCAGTCTTAATTCTGTGTTGGATCCAAGACATCAAATATTTTAAGCTTGTTCCATTTTTTCCATGCTCATTTTGATATTTCAAGGAAAATAAATGTTATGATTTTCATAACTTGGTTTTGTCTTATCCATTTTTGTTCAAAACAAATTGTTGCTTTGGTTCAAATAACTGGTAGTAGTTTGTCTAGTCATAGTATATAGCAAGAATATGCTGACATGGCAGACATAATAAAAAAATTATTTGGTTGATTTAGACGGTAAAAATAACTCCCTTAGAAATCTCAGTACTATATGTACTAAGTAGGCTTATACTCTAAAATACATGCATGTGCAGCTGAGAATGTGATCAAACTCAAAGCAACTGCTTTGGTCATTAAAAAAATTAGAAAAATGATCAGTACATGGTATTGTCATAATTATTGTCTGTCAAAAGAAAAAATATTTTTGAAAGTGAAGCAAATCTTTTTGAGGAACATTACACAATAAATGACAATTGTACAAATTTAATCGTTTTTTCCCTCAAAATATGATCTACAAAAAAGGGACCTCCCTCACTACAGCTCGTTCACTGTAGCAGGCTCTAGAGCTAGATAAGGATAAGAGCAATCACATTGGCTCTATGGCCAAGGTTTAGAATGAATTGATGACAAGCAATTGTGTATAAATAAATTATGACTCGATGGAATCCAACATCAAGACTCCAAATTTCATTTCTAGATCATAAGCACCTACCAGTAAAATAGAGAACGTGTCTCATTTTGATCATGGCCTTTCACCACACAAAGACAAGTACTGAAGTAGCGCGTTGGTCCTGGGGTAGAAGACTAGAACATCGGCTTCATACACTAAGGTACGGATTCGAATCTGGCGATTGCCCTCCCTGCTGGTAACATATTCAACAGGTGTGTGGGCGCCTGAAAGTTGACCGGAAATGAAGAAGGCCCGTATTTTGAGCTGGACATAGATCAGTAATCGTAGCGAAAATCTGAAAACAGATTCGTAATCAGCGATCCAAAATTAACAAATTTGTCGCGTACAGATGCTGAAAAAAATGCATAATAAACAATTTCATAAAAGTTTTTATTCGATTCAGACACCCACACATTAAAGAATGCGCGCTATTTCACCCCTCCATGTCGTATCTGTGTTGTGTTTGAAGTCAATACACTTTGGATTGTGGTGCCACGTATTTTATTTAATATAATTATTATTACAAACAAATCTAAAGCATTCTAAAAGTTAGTAAAACCCAAGATGGACACAGACCATTTCAAATGACGAAATGGATCCTGGGTACAGCAACAGAAACCTGCTCTATGCAGAATGGAAAAAAATTGCAAGAGAAATCACAGTAGCGTCGTCTATTTTTTCATCTTGAGTGCTGCCATTTTAGTATCATCCATTGAAGTATTTCTTCATTCACATCCATCTCCTATAAGTATAGCTGAAACAATGCTTCTACTTAGTTCTAGGCAAAAACACACACTGGGAATTTTTCTCGTCACGTGATTTTGTCGCTCTGACGTTTGGAGGGAAGGTGCGACCATCACTCTGTTTCTACCAACTCGCCCTTTTTTCCGCGCAGTTTTATGTCGCCGGTTTGTAGGGAAGGTGCGCAAACTGTCAAGAAGGAAACGACATTTTGCTGTTTTTGTAGATAGCCTATCTGCTTTGCAGGCTCTGGAGAATAGACATTTCAAGAACAAGAATGTAAGAAGAATTTTTAACATTATTCGAACCCTTCCACAAAGAGTATCGATAACTTTCATATGGACCCCTGCCCATGTGGGCATTAAGGGGAATGAAACTGTTGACCAACATGCCAAGGATGCCCTTTCTAAACGTGAAACTAAGGAGCACCGTCTAGACTGGGCAGACATAAAACCCACTATCAATAACTATATCAATAACCTACGGCAAAAACATTGGAACACACAGGTAGATAACAAATTGCACCGTTTTCTGCCGAACCTAAAGGAAAACCTTCCTAACAGAACAAATCCAAATAGGAAACACGAAACAGTTATGAGCAGATTACGCATCGGCCATACTTGGCTCACACATGTCTATTTATTAAAAAATGAGGATGCTCCTTTTTGCTATGCTTGTGACAGCCCTTACACTGTCAGGCATATTTTAATTGAATGCACAGATTTTGCTGATATCAGGAAAAAACACTATGTCGCAAACGACATAGGACAACTTTTCAGAGAAATAGATCCCAAGAAGATACTTTGTTATCTCAAGGAAATTTACTCTCAAGGACTTTTGAAGGTCAAGGACAGGTGGCAGAAATGTGTAACTATGCAGGATGACTATGTAGAGAAATAAATGTAAGTGTGCCAAATTTTAAGTCGCTGGGTTTATTCCTTCATTGTCATGCTAAGAACATAGTGAACACCCCTCGTAGAAGGAAAAACGCCATGCTAGATTAGAGACCCTGAGATCGCCTATTACGGCGGACTGGGTATACCAAATAATCAATCAATCAATCAACAGCCGTTGTTTTGGGAAACACACTGCGCATAAATTTCTTTATAATGATGTGAGTACCTAGCTGTAGGCCGAGGCTGAGAGAAGGTGCGACCATCACTCTGTTTCTACCAACTCGCCCTTTTTTCCGCGCAGTTTTATGTCGCCGGTTTGTAGGGAACGTGCGAATACCACTGTTTCTACCTTGAGACAAGGATTCATGGTAATTCGTATCCTCGTGTGTTGTAGCACTTAACTTTGTCAGACGTCAGTCCTGAGGCTCGTCCGCGATATAGCCTGTATGGTGCTGATGTTGGAACTAATGGAAGTTAACTCAACTGGTTAACGTGGAAACACAGTGGATGTCGCACCATCTCGCCCAAGCTTCCATTTTTTGCAGCTGGATATAGATCAGTAACCAGTGATCGTAGCGCAAATCTAAAGACAGATTCGTAATCAACGATCCAAAATTAACAGTCTACGCGTAGAGATGCTGAAAAAATGCATAATAAACAATTTCATAATAAATGGTTTTTGTGGTTTATTTGTTGCTTTTGTTTGTTTGAGTTACTACTGTTTCTTTTGTTCTCTAAAACTACATTAAAAATGATTTCAATAAATAGAGGTCCTAGATCAGCAGCTGCATAACTCCACGGGAGGCTCGCTCAGCGTTGGGCGTGTCGTGGTCCTGCGGTAGAACATCGGCTTCCGACTCAAAAGGTCCGGATTCGACCTCTGGCGATTGCGCTCCCTACTGGTTGAGTCGCTGTCACTGTCAGCATAATGTAACCGCCTGAGACAGGAGTCATGGCATCCCCGACCTGTCTCGTGTGTGGCAGCGTATACAATTGTCAGACGTTACTCTTAGGGGCCCGTCCACAATATAGGCTATATATTGTTGATGTTGGGCGTTAAACCAACTCAACAACAACAACAACAACAACAACTCGCTCACCGTTGGGTTCAGGTTCGGATTTCCAGTTGGTACTGTGCGTTTTGCGTCTGACCCCCCGAACATGACAACATGACCGCAACCATGTCGACGGAGATAGAAACACACAGACAGGTCCTACTCCTAGGTTCGAATCTTTGCCTCTGCTCTGCCGCTGTTTTGGGAAACACACTGCACATTATTTCTTTAAGTAATCATGTGAGTACCTAGCTGTAGGCCGAGGCAGAGGGAAGGCGCGACCATCACTCTGTTTCTACCAACTCGCCCTTTTTTCCGCGCAGTTTTATGTCGCAGGTTTGTAGGGAACACCACTGTGTTTCCACATTAACACAGTACAATGGATACCACTAATTACCAGGACTTACAATTTATATTCATAAACACTCCGGCAAATGAAAGAGCAGAAAGTTAGCGAAACAAGGAACAACATAGAAACATAACCCAAAAAACCCTCATTCAACATCCATTACGGCCCCTTTACATTAACAGTTAATTCATCAACAAAGTCTCAGTTGAACTGCCAAGCCTTCTACGTGTATTTGGGTCATCGTTTGACTGACTGTCGATGAAAGAGGATCCGTTCACACTGTCAGTCCATGGACCTCTGTTGCTGCTTTGCGCGAAATTCAAACGTCAACAAAATGGCTTACGCAAGCTCATGTACTTGGATAAGATAATAAATTTAAGTACATTCTCTCCTTTATTCCACTCAGACATTGCACCAGTAGACCATAAGCTAGTCCTATGTTATAATAGGCCTACTGGGAAAATAAAACGGCTTTGCGCGAAATTCAAACATAAAAAAAAATGGCTGACGCAAGCTCATGCAATAAATTTCAGTACATTCTCTTTTTTATTCCACCCAGACATTGCACCAGTAGACCATGAGATAGTCCTAGCATATAAACTACTATAATAGACCTAGTGGAAAAATAAAACGGATCTGATTTCGGAGGAGCTAGGTCTAGATTTAGATCTAGATCTAGATGTTTATATTATGAAGTGGAACTGCGGAAACTTTCACCAAGTTTCCAAAATTCAGAGATGGGCCATGTGGGTAAGAGGCCATTTACATTAACAGCTCATTCATCTGCAAAATGAGAGATATCAAAGAAAATAAGGGAATCCCAAAAACTTCTCGAAACAACTGTGTGTAACCTTTAGATATCCAGAAGTTCATTGTTCGGACGCTAGATATTTTCCTGCCGGCGGACTGTGGCACGTGTCACCTTGGGTTATGACAGGGCGGCGCCTTTGATTCGGCTCTAGGCGGAGTTAAAATTCAGTTTAAAAAAAAAATGTTTTTTAGCAATCGAATCGTAAAACAAATAATATATTCATGGTCAGCGACTCAAAATTAGTAGGCTCGCTCAGCGTTGAGCGTGTGGTGGTCCTGGGGTAGAACATCGGCTTCCGACGCAAAAGGTCCGGGTTCGAGCCCTGGCGATGGCGCTCCCTACTGGTTGGGTCGGTGTCAGTATAAACTATAATGTGACCGGTGTAGCACGCCACCCTGACCAGCTCGCCAGGGCTACTCAGAGTTCGCCTGGCGGCCGCCAGCCAAACTCAGGAGTCTGTCTGGCGGCCGCCAAAGGCACTCTCGGGTATCTGTGGCGGCCGCCAGGAACACTCTATTTACGCGAAACCGACTCTGACTTTTTTTGTTGAGCCAGAGAATTGAAAATATATAACAGAACTTCTTTTTTTTTAAGTTGTGCATACGTCTTAAGCTTTCACGGACATAATTATGCATCGCAACTAAAAGAAACTCAATTTAGACGATCCAGAATGCGTGAAAAGCTCAACTCCGCCAAAATTTTGTTAACTTAGATCTAGCATTCAGTCACCCACGCCCCCGCTAGATCTACAGAAAAATTAGTCTTTTTCGCGTAAATAGAGTGTTTCTGGCGGCCGCCACAGATACTCTCTGAGTCTGTCTGGCGGCAGCCAGGTGGACTCTGAGTATCGTTAGTCGATGAGTCCGTGTGGCGTGCTACACCGGCTGAGACAGGAGTCATGGCATCCCCGCCCTGTCTCGTGTGTGGCAGCACATACAATTGTCAGACGTTAGTCTTAGGGCCCGTCTACAATATAGCCCTTGGGCGTCTTGGCGAAAACAAAATTGAATTTAATTATGAATGAAGTATTGAATCAAAATGAAAACCAACCAACCAAAGACCAACCAAAAAAAAAAATACAACAAAAAAACGTTCTCACTCACTGGCCCTTACGATGAGTATCGTTAGTCGATGAGTCCGTGTGGCGTGCTACACCGGCTGAGACAGGAGTCATGGCATCCCCGCCCTGTCTCGTGTGTGGCAGCACATACAATTGTCAGACGTTAGTCTTAGGGCCCGTCTACAATATAGCCCTTGGGCGTCTTGGCGAAAACAAAATTGAATTTAATTATGAATGAAGTATTGAATCAAAATGAAAACCAACCAACCAAAGACCAACCAAAACAAAAAAAAATACAACAAAAAAACGTTCTCACTCACTGGCCCTTAAGCGCCCCACATACCTGCAAGTGAACTGGGGCAATTGACTGGATACATGTCATTTGCCCAAGTTTACCTGTAGGTGTGTGGTTATACTGGAAAGTTGTGCATGTGATTTAGGCCAAGTTTGATTGACTTGTAGGAGACCAGACTCTGTTTGGTGTTGAGGCTTCAAGTCTCAAGCCGCTGCACGTGAACACCTAGCGGGATCGGTCTCGCCAGCCCTTGGCCGACGGTGGGCACAGGAAATGGGTGTGCCTTGGGGGTAGTGGGGATTTTTTAACTGGACCTACAATTATTAATATTTATCGTAGAAAAAAACTAAGGGTATATTTGAAATCAGCGACCTCTAAATGGCACCCTGGTCTAGAGATTCTGTTTTAAAATTGATCATTCGATGATTCTGTCGAGGCGAATTAAAATGGCATCCTGGTCTAGAGATTCTGTTTTAAAATTTATCGAACTATACAAATCATAATAGTGAGGTATGATTAATTCTACTCCTCTCTAGAAGCCACTTTTTTGCCCAGAAAGATCTACCTTTCCGCTGTTTTAACTTTAATTGAATATACTATATACAAGGTGCATAGAATTAACCGCTGTTTCCTCATGGGCGCCATAGTTTCTTCCAGTCAATTGAGAAAAAAGATTGTGTAGTGTGTGGGTGGAACTTGAACTAGACTTGAAACTGTGATACTGATTGTGCAATATGGCTTGAGACAAGTCACTTGAGTAATAGGCTTGTGCAGTGTGTGGCCATCTTTACGAATATAATGTTAAACAATTTTGGCTTGTAAGCAGTTTTATCCTCTTTTCCTGTAAAATTATCTTTTATTTTTTCGTGCGATTAAGCAGTTTTATCCTCTTTTCCTGTAAAATTATCTTTTATTTTTTCGTGCGATTAATGTCACTACATGTATTTTACAATCCTAACTAGCCTATAAGGTAGGTATTCGCACCAAAATGTAGTAGCCTAACTTTTCCGTGCTCGGACAGAACGGAAATCAATGAAAATTATCTTTTTGTTCTCAAGTTTTCAGTAATTCCGCCAAATCGACTCAGCGTCTCAGCGACCCTTGGCTCCACCCAACGTTCTTTGGCTATACTCTTAGTCTTACATGAACAAGATAAAAGGAGTGGTAGGGCGACAGGCCATGCCTGATGTTCATAATTCATTACAGATGTATTCATTATTATCTTGTTAATATTTAGATCTAAGCATTTCGTTAGGGATTGGATTAGATAATCCATAAAATAATAGACTTTGAGACTTGGATCTATAGATCTCAATCTGTAAACGATAATGCATAGGCCTTCTTCTTCTTCTTCTTCCGTTTTCGATCACAGCCTCACAACTTGAGGACTTGTGTGAACTGCGCTTTTTTGACTCAACAAGCACTAGTCTGAGGTGGCTTTTGTGGTGCAGCAGTATGCTGACTGATGGTTTTCCTTAGCGGTTTCTGGACTCTGGTTTTGGGTCTGATCTATGGCTTTCACAGGAATTATGTTGATATTGCCGACTTTTGATTTAAAGGAGTCTAAGGAGCCAGAAGCCTTAATCTTTTCAGGCAGGTGGTTCCACAGTCTGACGGCTGATGGAAAGAAGGAATATAAATGAACATTTGTTCTGGACCTTGGTATCATGTAGCTGCCGCCTGCTCTGCGTGTTCTATTGTTGTTCATAATAAGGTCTTCTGTTGGTATATGACATAGATGATTTATTGCTTTGTAGATTACTGTTACTTTCCTTTTAGCTCTTCTCTCTTGTAATGATGGCCAATTTAGAACTTTGGGACTGCAGTTTACTGACACTGCTTTGTCTGTCATACTGATTATGGACGAATCTGGCTGCTCTTCTTTGGATATTTTCTAGTAGGTCAATATTATTTTGTTGGTGTGGGTCCCATGCATTACTGCTATATTCTATTAGGCCTACCTACATATATATAATTTTTATAATTATATCATATTTTTTTATATCCTAAAGTCATAGTCTTTTTAAAAAATCTTTTATGATATTGTAATGCTTTTTAAATGGAGTTGAGAAAATGCCCAGTTCACAATTCATATGGATTTGAAACCCGACTCCTATAATCTTTAATCGAAGTAAACAAAAAAAAATCTCTCCAAGTAAAATGTCTCCGGGGTTTAAAACAGATCTATACGGCGACGGGGCCCATCCCAAAGCGGATTACCCATGATTGGGTCGGTTACATTTTGACACAGATTGAACAAGTAGGCATAGTGTGAAACACGTCTTTCTAGGCTCGAAACACGGGCCTCATACGACGAAAGCCAATGCTCTAACCACAACGTTTCTGCGACCCCTTGCCGATTCCTTTAATGTTTCAGAAAATGCCTTTTATAAGCAATTCGTCATCGCAACAATCGACCGTGATTGGTTGGCAGCGCCGAGGGGTTCGCGGGATGCCAGCTTTCCCGTCGTTCAAACCGAGATATGCTACATCCGACCTTTTCACAAGCAGTTACCCAAACACGAATCGTTATAGAGAAACCATTTCGCCTGCTCAAATCTACTCCGGGTATGAGGTTTTACTAGTACTTTTTTGCATTGATGAAATGCAATTTTATTTTTTAGTATTGTTGGTAAAGCATGAGGCGTAGCAACGATAAAACTTTAACAACAGAACTCGATATCTTTTTTCAAGGTAAACGTTAACCCAATCTCTCAATATAGAAAAACGTGTAAATAGATTATACTGCGTTTAATTTGATTAAATGCTTCTTTATAAAATTAAGAGAGGGGGTGGGAGACAGAGAAAGCGAGATCGAGAGCGAGAGAGAGAATGAGACAGACATAAACAGATAGGGAGAAAGACAAAGGGAAAGATAGATGGGGGAGAGAGAAACAAAGACACAGACAGATAGATGTGCAGACATAGAGACAGGCAGACACGCATGATGAGAAGCTGTGACAGGCATAAGTTGGTCTAGAAACATTAAGTACTATGTTGGGGTTGGGGTGAGGGGGGAATAGAAAGTCAGTATAGCAATATATTAAAACCAATTATCATAATGAAGCCGCATGTTTCTTGGTTGGAAAGGACTTATGCCAAATATGCACTTTTCAAAGATTTATTTCCCGTCAGATCATCTCGTTCAAATAACATGAAACGCCTGCAGAAGACCCTATATGGGCTAGCCGACGATAAGACGATGCTGGTCCGATGGAATCCTAGCCCTGACAAGCCGGCCTTTAGTCTGGAATTCTTACAGATGTACCTTACAAGGTAAAACATTAATTTACAGCTCTTTAACACTTTAATGTTATTAAATTTGTATGATACCCTCCTCTCTAAAGATTTTTAAAATGACAATAATACAATTATTAGAAACTACACTACATTTTTCACAAAGTTATTGCAATTATTTAAGTACATTTACAAGAAGTTAGTTGTGTAGGCCAACTCCCTCACTTTGCTTATTTTGCTTAATCCGCCATTCCTCTCTGCTCTTCTACAGGAAGTACGGTCCACTGGCTTCCATATACCAACAGGCTGTGAATTCGTGCCTGGTCGTGTTCCAGAACCCACAATCAGCCTTCCTGTTCAGCAAGGACCCGCACAAAGGCAGCCCTTTTGGCCGGCTACATGCAAAATGGTGGAAACCGCAACCACAGGTCCTTTTAGAAATCTTCCATCTCTTTTCATGCTCTTAATGACTTATTGACATGGGTTCTAGGCGTAAAAAACATAATTATGTCTGTCTTTTGAAAACCACCCAGAGAGTGCAGGCTCATCCGCTCTTTAATGTCAATTTTCATTGATGACACAATTCAAACTACTAGTACTAAGCTACTATGTTTTGAAGGATAATTCATTTACAACACGTCTGTGAGTTGTTTGTTTTTGTTGGATTTTTTTACTGACTGATTCATTTTTTTAAACAGGCATCGTCTGATTTAATAGTCTTTTTTTTCTATGTCTTAATACATTATGAATTCTTAAAAGAAAAACTTAACTCTGCTTGTCCGCTGTGTATGGATGAAGTTATGGGCCTATGTATCATCATCATCATCATCATCATCATCATCATCATCATCATCATCATCATCATCATCATCATCATCATCATCATCATCATCATCATCATCATCATCATCATCATCATCATCATCATCATCATCATCATCATCATCATCATCATCATCAATTACTCAAATCTATCAGCGTTTTAAGCGTTTTTTCAGCATGTAGTAATGAGCTATAAGAGCCATACTGCGCTAATTCATCTGAAAGCGCACAAAATCAGAAAGTGTTTAGATTAGAAGCATTTTACCCCTGATGAACTCTCATAAACGGTCGGTGCAAATAAACCAAGATATATTTCCCAGATATAAAAGCAATTTCCATATTCAAAAGAGGTTAGATACACTGGGAAAATCCCGAAAAAAAAAGAAATGTTCGCAAGACATCATAGTTATGTTATCGACGAGTTGGGGCTTCTGTTTCTACGTCTATTTTGTTTACATACTTAAAAAATGGCATCGCGCCGAAATGTTAATTAAAAAAAAACCCACAAGCAACAACAATAGACAAGTTATTCCATTTTACCGTACTTATAACCTTAGTACAGTTTCCCAGAGCTTTTTCCTTTGAGTTTGCAATCTTTTTTCATTTGAAAACATTTTATAATATATCTAAAATTGCAACTCATTAATAGCAACACCAACCGTTTGCCATGTTAATTCAAGCTTTATTTCACACAAACGTGTACAAAAATATTGAGAACTGAATAATTTTCTATGAATTATTAGTGCGCCACGTCTCGCCCCGAATCCCAATCAAAGATAAGTGAGTAAGAAAACCCCCACCGATAATCACTTTTATAAAATCATCGACCGGGGCACATTGAACTGTTACGTCAACTACTGGTTACTTTGTGAAAAGAAATATATCTCAATCGTGAAATAAATTACACTATTACGTCACCAGGAAAACTCTTACTACCAAGTTTTGAAACATATAGAGAAAGCCGCGCAGACCAAGGCACGTTTTAACGAAGTGATGGACAGAGTGGACAGGATAGGATATATCAGCCAACTCCACTCCTTCCCCAGGGCTCTAGCTGTGAGGTGAGTAGTTAGTACGCCTCAGTCAACTCCACTCCTTCCCCAGGGCTCTAGCCGTGAGGTGAGTAGTTAGTAATAGTACGCCTCAGCCAACTCCACTCCTTCCCCAGGGCTCTAGCCGTGAGGTGAGTACATTTGTAGTTAGTACGCCTCAGTCAACTCCACTCCTTCCCCAGGGCTCTAGCCGTGAGGTGAGTAGTTAGTACGCCTCAGTCAACTCCACTCCTTCCCCAGGGCTCTAGCCGTGAGGTGAGTAGTTAGTACGCCTCAGTCAACTCCACTCCTTCCCCAGGGCTCTAGCCGTGAGGTGAGTAGTTAGTAATAGTACGCCTCAGCCAACTCCACTCCTTCCCCAGGGCTCTAGCCGTGAGGTGAGTAGTTAGTACGCCTCAGTCAACTCCACTCCTTCCCCAGAGCTCTAGCCGGGAGGTGAGTAGTTAGTAATAGTACGCCTAAGCCAACTCCACTCCTTCCCCAGAGCTCTAGCCGGGAGGTGAGTAGTTAGTAATAGTACGCCTAAGCCAACTCCACTCCTTCCCCAGGGCTCTAGCCGTGAGGTGAGTAGTTAGTACGCCTCAGTCAACTCCACTCCTTTCCCAAGGCTCTAGCCGTGAGGTGAGTAGTTAGTAATAGTACGCCTCAGTCAACTCCACTCCTTCCCCAGAGCTCTAGCCGGAAGATAGACTTCACCGCCGATGTTGCCACTTTACCTTGCGTTTCTCTGCGAGATGAGTCTACATCACAAACAATAATAATATAATACATGTATTAACAAACATTCATCATTTAGAGCTATTTGGATTGTTTATTCATATTTAGGGTATTCAATTGGTGGTTTCACTCGTATTATTTTAAACTTTTTTTCTCGACCCACAGAAACAAATCGTATGGCCCATCGATGTTACCAGTTCTCAGTCACGGACAGGCTGTGAAGGGTAAAATACTTTATCTACTCTTTTCATTCATTATATATTAATGGGCAATGAAGGAATGGGTCGATTAAAACATTTTCTATCTAATACATTTTTTAATATTGAAGTAAATTTTCTGCATTAATGCATAGTTAGGGCCTAGCAATACTGAGACATCATTTCAGTCCCGTTGTAGAAAATTCCATGTATAAACTCTGTATGTTCTTTCGCTACACTGCAACTCCTCAGGCATGTTTACTGTGATCACAGCTGAACGCGAGGAAGCCAAAGCGGAAGACAAAGTCGCAAAACGGGCGTCCATCTCCGCCTCCGCCCCGGTATCGGCCACTGAAGAGTCTCTGGTCATTCCTGTCGCTACCAACGCTTGGTTCAGGGAAACGGTAGATAACGCTCCCATTGTTATCGTCAAGTTTCACGCGCAGTGGTGTGGCCCATGCAAAATCATACAACCAGCGGTGGATCAAATGGCAAAGGAAAATCCAAATGTGCAATTTCTCTCTGTTGATGTGGATGAGCTTGAAGATCTAGCTGATGATTGTAACATAAGCATGCTGCCCACTTTCCAGTTCTACGTGAAAGGTCGTTTGGTGGAAGAAGTTCTCGGAAACGCTGTTGGACTTCTCAGTGAAAAAATTCGCAATATTGATACGATTATGGCAACGTCTGAATAGTTGTCAGGGGAAGATAATCAACAGTTAGAAAATGAAAGCGCAAATTATTTTCGGATGAAGTCAAAGAATGAGGAGGGTTAGGTTGAAAATAGTCTCAAGCGTAAAAATATTAATGTAAAACAATAAAGACGACGCTGTAGTGGTTACATTTACGATCTTTGAATTCATCGTCAAGTTTTAGAAAACATAGAAACATGATATAAAAACTTTTTCCTACAAATAAAATTGCAAAATAGTGTGTCTTTAATGCACTTAAATGCTTACAAACAACCAAAACAAAAACAATATAAGAAACTCAGAATCATAATAATAGTTTATGCCCCCCTTGAGTTACCAGATTCCGTGACGAGCGGAAAGATGCGACTCCCCCCCCCCCCTTTTTTTTCCTCCCCTATTTTCCCTCTCTTACACACAAGGTATTGTTTAAAGCTTTACAAATTAAAGAAAAATTTAATGCAAGTGTAGTAAAAATTACTGCCCCTTGGTGGTAATCGTGTAGTGACCCACCCATCAACATGAGTCGGCGATCCAGGCCTTTGTTTACATCTTGACTCAGATGGAATACTTTTACATCAGACTTGTTTATACATGTATCTTTTGTGAAATTGTTCCCTCCCTCTGCCTGTGTGTCTATCTGTCTCTCACACTCTCTATCCCTCTCTCTCTTGTTCTGTCTGTCTGTCTGTCTGTCTGTCTGTCTGTCTGTCTGTCTGTCTGTCTGTCTGTCTGTCTGTCTGTCTGTCTGTCTGTCTGTCTGTCTGTCTGTCTGTCTGTCTGTCTGTCTGTCTCTATCTCTCTCTGCCTCTGTCTCTGCCTGTCTGTCTGTATCTCCCTCTCCCTCTCTCTCTCTCTCTCTCTCTCTCTCTCTCTCTCTCTCTCTCTCACTCTCTCTCTTTCTCCCCCTCCCTCCCATTTTTCTTCTATTATGTCATAGCTTAAAACACTGAACAATATTTTAAAAGTAAAAAGAACATTGGAAATATAACTTCTACATCTAAATAAATAGTGATTTTGTTCTTGTGTTTTTTTGTAGTAGTATTAGGCACATTATGTGTTTTAAAGTTTTCATTTGAAATGTTAAAATACTTGGCCATTCTTACTTTGTTTTGATTATCCTCTCATCGATTCTTTCATTCATTTCAAATTATTCGCAGTTTTGCGTGCATCGTTACATCTTGCCATCTTGGTGCTTCGTTCAATTTTTCCATTGTAGAAATGTAATTCTGGCTAGATGGTCTTTTTTTCTTCAATACCGTATCAAGACTGTTTTTAATACATATGCAGCGAACGTTGCTGCCAAAAAAGTATTCTTGAACAATTTATTCTCTTAGAAGTCCCGCAAATGATCAATTCGATAAGTTATATCTTGAATTAAAAAAGACATTTTAAATTTCTTTGATTTTTCGTAACCCTCACTTCATCTCCTGGGGACTGGTCACCCATTGGGGTATTGAAAATTAGATTGTGTTCACACGCATCAATCTAGAGTACATAAAATATTACACGATTTTAATGATATCTTTCCAAGTGTTTTTCGTATGCATGTGAGAACCGCTTCCTACTTGTTACCATTAGAAGTATGGGTGACTAGCCACCCAGGGTTTGGGTAAAGATAATAATAAATTGCTAGAAAAGCTGAAAGACACACATTAAAATAACTAATAATAGCTGCAAAAGCAGCAGCAGCCGCAGTAGTAGTAGTAGTAGTAGTAGTAGTAGTAGTAGTAGTAGTAGTAGTAGTAGTAGTAGTAGTAGTAGCAGCAGCAGCAGCAGTAGTAGTAGTAGTAGTAGTAGTAGCTCTGTCTGTCTGACTGTCTTTCTGACTGTCTGTCTCTCTCTCTCTCTCTCTCTCTCTCTCTCTCTCTCTCTCTCTCTCTCTCTCTCTCTCTCCCTCTCCCCCCCCCTCTCAATCGCCCGCTCGCTCGCCAGCTTCCGCGTTATCTTCTCTCTCATAATTGTGAAGCGCCCATAGCTGTCTTGCGTGTCAACAAAAATCAGCATATTATTATGTATACATCCATAGTGCTCTACGTTCGCTTCAACTACAACTATCGTCTTTGCTCTTTCCAAACGGAGCTTTTGAAATTAAATGGCCAGTGGGTTTGTATGAGCCAGTCCAAACAAACCAATCAATAGATCCATTTTATCAATTGATTACTACTACAGAGTCCATTAGCGTTCGTTGGAGTGACAATTAGAGTTTGCCTGTGTGGATTTCACTATTATTGACTTCTCGTGCAAGTCTCAAGTCCCCAAAATGGGGCTAACATCTCGGCATAAAAAAGGCCTGCGCTGTTTCCTGGAGGATTGATTTACAGTGCATTTCTCTCACTACGCGTATTGGTAGATGTCCTAATTAATTTTTAACACCAAAGGTTTTCAGTTGGACCCACTATGATGCAATAAAATTTGACCATTTATATCTCTTACATACAATGAAAAACTGTAGCCAGAGCAAGAGAAATGTCACTTTGAAAACAAGGCAGTGTTTACATAATTATTTTGTTTTGATACATAGATCTAGTGAGGTCTTAATTTGTTCATCAAGGGCCAGACTGCTTCAACGGCGCCAGGTATGTTTTGATCCCGGTACTTAAAATAATAATCGTATTCGCATGAATATTGTTAAGCGTATTGTCTCATCACAAATTAATTATATTGACACAAACATTTTTAAATAATGTTTTTCTCTCACGTCCTTTTGTTAGCAACTGCATCATCTATCTTATCGCTCAGTTAACTATTGTTAGGCGTATTGCCTCATCACATATTAACTATGTTAACACAAACATTTTTAGATCATGTTTTTCTCGGACACTTCTTTGTTAACAATTGCATCATCTATCTTATCACTCCGTTCTTGCAAATAAATCGGGCCAGCTCCATTTTCCTATTTGATGTTAGCTTGTATAGTGTGTTTGCTTTATAGCCCTTTTTTTTATCAGTCTTTAAACATTCTACGAAAACACATTGTAGTTGGAATTTAAACATTTCTTTGAGAATATTGAATACAAACAAACACTGCATTATGGGGAGAGGGGTGTTCCAACGTGTAAAGTTGAAAAAAAAAGTTTTGGAATCTCCTGTTAAGTTTTTTAACATCTTGTGAAGACTAAAACAAATACATCATAAAACATTTTTCACCAGGTACTAGGATTAATGAAATGCACTCAAATATATGAACTTAGAATAAAATATATAAAAAAATACATAAATTATCTTGTTGCTAAGAAACCGTCGATTTATAATAAATCATTACGTTTTCATGAATGTGTGAACAGAATGTTTATTCTTGTATCCGAATTGCCTTTATTTAAATTTCTCTCAGAATCATCATCATTAACACAGACTGAAAAAAGACAAGTTTGTTGGACATATTCAGGGCGTGCGCATTTTCGGTGTGAAGACAATTACTGGGAAGGTGGAAGCTTCGTTACAATGTTCGTCATAGTCAGATACGGCGGTGAGCTCCCTTTCTTTTGTTTTTTTTGTTCTTTTTTTCAATACATGTGCAGCAAACATAATACTTGTCTTAATGGCATTGGTGAAATTAAAACTGTTCTCATTTGGCAATGTTGAAACGGATCAAATGTCCACAAAAAGTTCTCTGATTATAAGATTATTTACGTCATCAAGGTTTCCAAGTAAACGGAGATCGAGACACCAGCAGATATTCGAACCCCGGACCTCTTACTCACCAGTCCCGAGTTCTAGCGCATTATGAAACTTTTAAAAAATCAACTAGAATTTCAGGAGAGTTTTTTTATTGCAATCATCGAGGTGAAACTGATTAATAAATAGGCAACTTTATTTATATTGCATTAAGTTGCAACAAACAATAAGAATATATATTTTTAACTCCAATAGATGTACATCGATAATGTAAAATTAGTAGAAACAGAGTAGATTTTTACGCTCGGTATCAGAACCCTGTATGAGACAAGAAGAACCACATCAAGTATGCCAAGAAATGAACAGGTACGGCTTGAAAATAGTGGGCCTCTGTGAGACCAGATGGACAGGGACGGGCAGAACCAAACTAGCAGATGGACACCATAATCCGCTCAGGACACAAAGAAAGTCACACACACACACACACACACACACACACACACACATGGAGTCGAACTCATTATGTCAGTGCCACATCATGCAATACGGGCTCTATTGTCCTGGGAACCTGATTCACCGAAGGTTCCCACTGCAAGATTTAACTCGAAGGACAGGTCAAAGAGCGGCTATCCAGTGAACCTTCACGAGGCAGCCGGAGGATGTTGTCTTTGTAGCCTTCGCTCCCAAAAGCAACAGGACGCACAAGAGAAGCTATATCATGTACCAGAAGAAGATAGAAATACTGGACTCCAGTAAGACTGAGAATGAACAAACAGGGTAATCCATTGCGACTACATGGCGTAAAATATATCTCCTGGCTCGTTAACTCTTAGATAGGCTATATACCGTGTGCCAGACGAAGCTGTGAATACTGTACTCAAGATCAACATTGAAAAGACTGAGGTCATGAGAATCAACAACAAACAAGCAAATTCATCGTGACTTGTTGACGAAAACATTGAAGAGACAAGTTTGTCTACCTTGGCCGTGTTGTAAGCAAAGACGGAAGACATTAGATGCCGCAACGTAAAGTCGGTCCTACTCTATGGCTTTGAAAAATGGCGCGTGACCAAGATCAGCACCCAAAAAACTACAATCATTCACCAACAAATGCCTCAGAAACATTCTCAAAGTTATGCGGCCTGAAGTTGTCTCAAATAAAGAACTGTGGGACTGAGATAAGCAAACCCCCATCGAGACAGAGATTAAAAAAAAACGTAAATGGGGTTGGAAAGGCCAAACACTTAGAAAGCCTGTATCCAACATCACAAGACAGAACGTAAAGTGGAATCCTCAAGGAAAAGAAAGGTCGGAAGCACAAAGCAAACTTGGCGGAGAAGCACCGATGCAGATTAAAAGCCGCCGGTACCACACAAGCCGAGCTGAAGAGGACCAGCCAAAACCTAGTCCGGTGGAGGGGAGTTTCTGCGGCCCTATGTTACACAGGGAACATAAGGGGTTACACAACCTAATGAAGGAAAGAGGTGGGAGTGGGCGAGGGGGAGGGGTTGAAGTTCCCGCATAGTTGCAAACGCTCTTTGTGTGCGAACAGTTTCATTTCAATGCTCTTTTACTTTTCCTCACGTGCAGAAGATAATCTGCCATAAACTTGTTAGGCTAGTTTGTTTTTTCATTAACTAAATGTTTTTGTGTAGAGGCAGTAAAATAAAATTGGGTCTCCTCGTGAGATGATGCGCGGTTTTTGTTGTTGTATTGTTTGCCAACTGACTGTTTTGGAATCCTATTTAGTTTGGTACAGTCTGAACTTTGTCTCCCATGTATTGTTGTTGTTGTTGTTTTTAATTATTATTAAACTCAGCAGACGATCAACAACAAATCTTCAACCCTGACTGTCGAAATGCGACCCTGTTGAGCTACATCAGGATCCGATGCTGTGCGAATTCTAAAGGTGAGATTTAACATTCATTACGAATGATTAACTTACCTTGGATGTGTGTATTAGGCATAAAAATAGCGCCTTCATTATTGTACCTTACCCTGAATGAAATTATCACACGTCCAGCAAATGTCCTTTACATATTGTCTGCTGACTGTATTCGATCGTATCTGTCTGACTGCATGTCTGTTTGTCTTTCTGTGTGTGCGTCTGCCTTTCACCCTCTTTCACTATCTATCCATCTTTCTAAATATTTATCTCCCTGCGCTAATATCTAGTAAGCCAATATTTTAAAATGAAGGTCGCTTGTCATTGTCTTAAAGGAAAGCGTCCAAAGTCAGCACAATTAGTACGTGTACATGTATATTGTGGACAGATCTCAAGACTAACGTCTGGCAGTTTTATGTTCTGCCATTGCCGAGACAGAGCGATGATACCATGACCGCTATCTCAGCCAATCACATTGACACTGACCAAACCTACAGGAGACAAATTCGAACATTTGTTGTTTGTTTTGTTTTTTACACCGATTGGAGACACCAAAGCTCTACCACTTGCGCCTGTTAGAGAAAGAGATATGGAAAAAAAGCGAGGAAATGTGGAGAGAACGACGGAGAGAGAGGGGTCTGCGAGAGAGGAATAGAGAATTTTGAGAGAGGGAGAGAGAAGCCTGAGCAAGAAAAACAGAGAGAAAAGCCTGAGCGAAGAAGAGAGAGAGAGAGAGAGAGAGAGAGAGAGAGAGAGAGAGAGAGAGAGAGTGAAGCCTGGGCGAGGGAGAGGGAGAGAGAAAGAAGGGAAAGGGAAGGCAGAGACTCAGGCAGGGACAGAGAGCGAAGTAGCGAGGATGAGGAAAGAAACGTGTGTGTTTATTGCCGGTTGTGACTCTGAACTTAGACGCAGACGGAAATCGTGTACCGGCATGTTTTGTTTGTTTGTTTGCTTTTTGTTTTTGTATTTCAAAATATTGAAAATCTCAAATATTACCTTTTTCCGGAAAGGGTAGGTTTTGCGGCCGCGATTTTGCCATTGCGATCGCGAAAATCCCATGATTCAACGTTTCCTGTGTTCGCCTGACGCATCATAACGTTGTCTAAAGGTGCCTCTAAAACTAGTGTGCACAGTGGGATGACAAAGTGGGCTATCAGTGTCTAGAAAAGTAAAAACTTACATTAAAAGCGTATTACCTCATAGGTCGATTATTGTCTACTAGTTGGTTACCCGTTCGATGAACGGAGTGTCAGAGAGAGAGAGAGAGAGAGAGAGAGAGAGAGAGAGAGAGAGAGAGAGAGAGAGAGAGAGAGAGAGAGAGAGAGATGCATAGTTATCACCTGTGGAAAGAGATTTCTGTCATCACTGGAGGAAAAATAACCTGCGGTGAAAGATATTAGTTATCACCAAACGAAAAAACTTTGCACTGATCTGTTTATAACTGATAATACTTCTTTGTAGACCACATTTCTTGCTATCTATGACTGCGGTGAGCACAGGTAAGCAATGTTGTCTCGCTTTCCGCTTCTGGACAGCGCAACATAAAGCATCCCATGTGAGAAGACTGACTATGTAGATCTAGTATGATGGAATGCGAAGTTTGTCCCTGTGCCTTATTGATGGCCATGGCAAAACACCCCTTCAAATGCCTTCTTGATGGCTGGAGCGGTATCCTAGGCACCAAATGAATCTCACCTTTGTGTGCCCCGACAGCTATTTCCATTTCTACTATATTTCTGTTGCAAGAACGTAAAACTATGATGTATCTTGTTCCATTCATCAGTTTTGAGGGCTTTATAGATCTAAGCAGCATCACCGGCATTCTAACTTTAAATGACAGAATAATTATGTCGTGGGAGTCATGAGATCTCAATGGAGTTTAAAAATTCAGCAGTAAACTTAACATGGTGTCCCTCATCAACTATTGAATTTACAGAAGTGTATGTGACAGCAGGGTTAGGAATTCTGGCCATCAAAATGTCATTCACTTTTGCTTCACTATCATTGTGTATGTTGTCTCGCTTTCCGCTTCTGGACAGCGCAACATAAAGCATCCCATGTGATAAGACTGTCTATTGTATATCTAGTTTGATGTAATGCTAATTTTGTCCCTTTGTCTTATTGATGGCTATGGCAAAACATTTTTTTATATTCCTTCTTGTTGGCTGGAGCGGTATCCTATGCACCAAATGAATTTCATCTTTGTTTTCCCCTACATCTATTTCCATTTCTACTTTATTTTTGTTGCAAGAACGTTTTTTTATGTTGTATCTTGTTCCATTCATCAGTTTTGAGGGCTTTATAGATCTAAGCAGCATCACCGGCATTCTAACTTTAAATGACAGAATAATTATGTCGTGGGAGTCATGAGATCTCAATGGAGTTTAAAAATTCAGCAGTAAAGTTAACAGATTGTCCCTCATCTACCATTGAATTTACAGAAGTGTATGTGACAGCAGGGTTAGGAATTCTGGCCATCAAAATGTCATTCACTTTTGCTTCACTATCATTGTGGGGGGCCAAAATTGTATGCTGCATTAGCCAGTCTATATTAAGTATTATATCGTCTGAACGGCCTGAAAATGTAATTTGATTTCTCCAATTTAACTAGTTCTACTAAAAAAAAAATTGATTATGTTGTATAATAATACTGTTTCCGGTCTCATCTCCCGTCTCCTTCCCGCTTCCTTTTTTATTGTGTGTGCTTTTTTTGTGGTTTTTTTTTGTGTTTTTTTTTCGGCACATTGCCCTCATGCGATTCTTCTCGCAGAGGATGGGTGATAAAGTTCCGTTTGGTACTAAAAAGTTCTTACCCTGGTTTCTGTTTCAAATACTTTTGTTATTACATGACTTTAATTTCTATATTTTTTATTAATCTATTGTTGTTGTGTGTGTGTGTGTGTGTGTTTTAAATACATTTCTTTTTTTTTTTGCAGGGGGAGGGAGGGGTTTAATTTGATTTCAAATCAATTCCTGAAGTATAGATGTATTTTTCTTTCACTAGTTTCAGACCTAGTGGAACTGTCAGACGAGAGAGGTGTAGTGAAAAACCTGCGACAGTTCCCCCAGGAATACGCCAAGGCCTATGTCAGAGACAGAGAAATCCTTGTCTTACTCAAAGTTGATAGTAAGTATGGCCTATAATTACACTGGCCGACTTCTCTCTTTTTAAAATCCATGCACAGAACGCAAAAAAGAGGCTCAGATCATAATTTGAAATGAACTTGTTTTAATTCAAGGTTGGGGGCGCGGTGGCCCTGGGGTAGAACAAAAACGCAAAAGGTCAGTGGTTCGAGTCCTGGCGATTTCGCTCCCTAATGGTTAAGTCGGTGTCAGTTTAATGTGACCGGCTGAGACAGGAGTCATGGTATCCCCGCCTTGTCTCGTGTGTGACAGCACATAAAATTGTCAGACGTAAATCTTGGGGCCCGTCCATAATATAGCATATATAGTGCTGATGTTGGACGTTAAACCAACTCAACTCAACTCTTAATTCAAGGTTACATCTCTTTGAGTACATGTACCGGTGCCAAAGTTCAGTAAGGCTACGGACAGTATTTAAAATAAACATGTCGGCTCAGTCACTCAGTGTGAACATTTTCGTTTTGTAAAAAGGCGTTTATCTTGTTTGTAGGGTGATGTAAAGTAAGTTAGAATTGTTCACATTACTTCTTTTATTCATCTCAAAAGCTGTTGTTTTTTTGTTGTTTTTTTTTAATGAAAAAATATGACTTAATTTACTCTACCAAAGATGTGGAGTCATCAACCAGTTTCTCATCATCAAAACCTGGCCATGTTGGTAGAGTTACCTATACTCCTCTTCTGACGAATCTAAGGGAGAACTCAGACTTTATGGGTAAGTAATGTTTGTATCTTACTGCAAAGGTCGTCAGTATTAATTTGAACCCCACCATATATTCTTCCTCGATAAAAAATCCTCTTTCATTTTATTTGATTTTTTTCTCTCATGAAATTGAGGTATCAATGTATAGGTTGGTTGTAAGTGTAACAATAATATCTGTAATTTCATAACAAATCCCACACCTCTAGCTGGGTTAATGTCTCACTTAGTTATATATAAACATGATATGAAAAACGTTTGAGTTCTTATACACCATGTACATGTAGCATAGCTTCCCAAATAATTCCATTTTTTCGCGACGACCACCAGATCTCTGGTGATACCTAGCTATTTTTCTGACTCGGTTAAAGTGAACCTCCATGTTTTGCAGCACTATAGGAGTATTGATTTCCCCACGGACTTAGAATTGATTTTTGTTTGTACTTTTAGTTTGCTTCCTTGCATATACTGTTGGAATCGATCACAACCAATAGTTACTTTCTCATTTCTACTTTTTCCTAATCCGTTCGTCTGTATAACTAAATGAACCCACTTTCTTGATTTCTTTCCATTCTTCTTTTCCTTGTCAATAAATTTTACGTCGCTATCAATGCATGATACCTGGTTTATGACTTCTTAATCCTAACGAATGTTTTTTGAAGCTTTAAAAAATAATAGTCCGAGTCACCAAAGTAGACAATCATATGTTCAAGAATTTACATGAAGCCTCTTGATTCCATGTGGAACATAATGTCGCAGCAACTCTCCGCCACCTTGCTTTCCTCTCTCCCACAGTTCTTTGTTTGAGACAACTTCAGGCCATCTAACGTGTCTAAGGCATCAGTATATTGTGAATGTTTGTAATTATGGGTGCAGGTCTTGCTCACGCGCCACGTTTCTGAGCCAGAGTAGGAAAATCCGTATCTTGTTTCAGACCGACAAGGCTGTACATTTGCAAATTGGTCTAAATACTCTAATGGTGTTGAGGGAGTATCTGATCTTGTTGATGCGACACCAGGTGCTGGTGTCCTCTTCTGTCCCACCTTCTTTGCTTACTACACAACCAAGATAAATAAACGTGTCAACCTCTAAAATATTTTAGTACGCAGAAATTTTTTCACTTAAGTCAATTCGGTGATTTGGCCTGTAAATGAGGAAGCCTCGATGCTGTTATAATTGTATTTGCCATTCAGAGGAAGCCTTATTTCTATGTTCCTGTGCAGAGACCCTAAACCCACCACGAGAAGACGAGTCACTTTCGGACGTGTCGTCAAAATCGTCTCGCCGCAGATCGTCGACTTTAGACATAGACGAGTTGAAGACAAATTCCGCTCGGGCTAAATCCAAGACAAACGGGCAGTCCGTTGCAAAGAAGCCTACGGCAAAGAGCAAGCACCGGCCACCATTGCGCAAGACGACCACTGCCTCTTGAAGTGGACGTTTTTGTTGTTTTTTATGTTTTTTTTTATTGTTTTTTTGTGTGTGTTAGTTCTAACGATAAAAAAAGCTATGCTGGCAATGTTGTAGCCCAGGTAAAATTCATAGCAGTAGTAATTTTTCTCAAACCACACGAGTCTCTCATAGATAAAATAATGTGAACATTATTACAACACTTACTTGTAGTCATATCGAAAACACTACGAGTAGACATACTATTATGTGAACGTGTGTGTGTGTGTGTGCGCGTGTGTGTGTGTAGTTGTTAATATTTCGAATCCCATTTTCTTCACAACCTGCAAAATACCTGATTTCTCCTTTTAGGCATCTATGATTCTATCCAGAAACTATTCATCATTGTAAACCACGTCGCGCCTGAAAAGAGCGGTCTGCAATCTATGTTTTAATATCTTTTAGATTTAGACCCTGGGGAATACATTTATTATTGATTTTAATTTAGATGTCTGCTCCCTTAAAATCATTCTACATTCCACAATTTGACAAAATGATGCTTGATCTGTAAAGCAAATACACTGTAGGTTAAACGCGTAGATCTATTATTATTTCACCAACAGTGTAACAGGCGAGAAAATCCAAGGTGAAAACTTATCCAGGCCACTGTCTTAGTCAGCCCAGTGGTACAATAATAATAGGCGGGGACAAATTTCAAAGCTTAAGCCCCAAAGCAGTCTAAACTTTCCCTTAAAGGGCACTAGGTACTGCTGTAGGGATAAGCAAGACATGTACGCTGCAAGTGCTAATTGTATCTGTGGGAACATAAAAGGAAGGTCAAGCCCCAATCCAATGAAAATCCTGTTAACATTATTTTTACAGGAGCGCGTGTTGTTTGAAACTATGGCTTGTGGTAGCGTTGTAAAAATACTCCAACCAAATCGGAATTGGTTTCCATGCACATGAACTTTTCAATGGCACAAAGCGAGACCCCACAGGACTTGAACCTGCTGTGTGTGCCGTGATAGAACTGGATGATTGACGGGGATGACTTTTTGTTATTATTGTGGTCTATCAAGACATAGAGTCTAGTCAATAACCAAGTTAGTTTGAGTCGGAAATTACTGTAAAATTAGAAAATCAGTTACACCATTTATAAAATAGATTGAGCAATACATGTAATAATACTTAACTCGCCCAAGCAATTTTTGCCATACGCACTATACACTTAGTTTTTTTTATTTCTATGCAAATAACGAATAAAAACGCTGTACATCGAAGCATTTTTGTATATCACGCTGTAGGCTATACAATCTTCCTTGAGACCTAGAAAACATTTAACTAGGAGAGAGTTTCGCTTTCTTCGGCTGCTTGACCACAAAATCATTTGATTGATTAAAAAAATAAATAAATAAAAAGGTTGACAAAATCCTTGAGGACAGCACGCACCCAAATAATGATCAATACAGCAACAGTTGCATAACCAGAAAGAGATTAAGAGTTACATGTATTATATTATATGTACATGTTACGCAATAAATTAAAATTTTCTCTGGTATCAATAGTTCTTATGTACTCTGTATTCTGTATTCTGTTTTGCGGCCGCGAGATGAGATCTGACTTACGCTGGTTGGTGAGTCATTATGGTGTGTTACAGCAGCGGCAGAGACCACTTGTATCAGCGTATGCTGTGGTGGAGACTGGATACCTTGACTAACGTAACGGTGGCAGCAGCAACAACTCTAAAAATGGGCTTTGAACAAATTATTTTCCACAATGACTAGACTCCAGTTAAAGCCTGTAGTTTAAAACAATTTTTGTAAACGTTACGTACTATACGCAGTGAGTACAAACATTAACACGTCTTCTTCAAGACTTCGTCTTTCGGTGTGAACGTGTATTGGAAACCCTTTAAACCTTCTGAAACGCATTGACGACAAAACAATTATGACTTCACTGCAACGCCCGTTCTCTATAACTTTTTGACGAAAGTTAACCAAAGACGAATTCGTGTAGACGCGTTAGTACTTTGTACTCACTGCGTTCGATGCCCCACTAATACATGTAGTGATAATAACGACTTTAGAATACTTTGGTACCAAGGCGTCCAAAAATAGAAGGCCAAGTCACCGAATTGAACGATGTGAACAGATTTGGGCTCACCAAGGACAAAGGTGATTTTATTTCCTTTGCATAGATAGGACACAGTGGTACTTAGAGAGTAATTTTCAGCCTACACTGCAAAAAATGAATGCGCACTATTTTGGGCTATTTTTTAAGTCATAAATGATCGGTCATTTTTATTAATTGTTGCTTAATAATAGTTGCGCAACGCGATGCGAAGATGTTCAAAATATAGCTCACTTTGATTCTTGGTGCAAATCAATATTTCGATGACTTTTTTGCCTTGGTACCAATAGAAATCTGTGGCCTACTGAGAAAAAACAAGAGTAGCGCCCCCTTCTATAAAACTAGCTATGATACTTTGATAGTAATTAATATCGAATCGGATTGCAAATTTGCAAACAACACAGTTTACAAGTTACATGTCTTTACAGTAGACCCACCCCTTCATAAATCTATCTTGTTTAAATATAGATCTAGATCTAGATCTAGTTATGTACATCTGATTAAGTGATATCTAATAAGTATGCCAGTAGGCCAGCGGTGTTGTATCATTAACTGCACGGCAACTTCTCACAAAAGAGATGGCACCAAAATTCAAAACGGGCTCAGCTTCTATGCCATCCCAAAAGTTAAGGAGCATTGCAGTGACCAGGTGAAGGAAATGACCACAAGGAGAAGAAAGGCTTGGATCTCAGCCATCAGAAGACCTGATGTGACATTTGAGAGCGCCACTTATAGTCGCAGTGTGTGCTCAAAACATTTTCACAAAGGTAAAGACAAACTTAGTTGATGGATCAGATCTTCTAATCTAGAATCTAGTAATAGGCCTAGATCTACATCGAATCTAGAGGTCTCTAAATTATAAATCAAAATCTAGATCTAGAGATTAGTCAATAAAGTCAATTCTAAATCTAGAATGATCTACCTAAAACTATTATAGGGTTGTAAGTACAACATTGTGGTGAGGTTACTACGCCTCTCCTACGAAAATAAACCATTTCTGAAGGCTTCTACTTCTAGGCTAAAAAACGGGTTTGTTGTAAGTGAATGTCTACAAAGATGTTGTTAAAAAAAAAAGGGGGTGGGGTGGGGAAGCACTTGAAAAAGCAATGATCTACCTAAAACTTTGATAGGGTTGTAAGTACAACATTGTGGTGAGGTTACTACGCCTCTCCTACGAAAATAAACCATTTCTGAAGGCTTCTACTTCTAGGCTAAAAAACGGGTTTGTTGTATGTGTGTGTTTCACCACATATGTGAATGTCTACAAAGATGTTGTTAAAAGGGGGCGGGGGTGGGGAAGCACTTGAAAAAGCATGGTTAAATGATTAGGGCACAGTTTTTCTCTTTCAATAAAATCCTCTTTGGGTCTTATTTGGGGAATAAGGAGAACCCTTGCTGTAGCGAGAGACATTGAGGAAAACAAGAAATCTTCTTATATTATTTTCTGTACCGAGTCCAAAAAATTAAAAAGAAAAAACAGGTATAAAATAGATAATGATCTTGCAATTCTTTGATATTTCAAAGGAGCTCCATCCTATGAGATGCTTGTAATGGATCCAGATTGGACACCGTCACTTTGTCTTGGACATGGAGCCATGATACCGACCAATTTGGATCAACACAAGAGATGTCAAAGACAATCAGAGGTAGCAAAATTGTTAAATACACTGATCATTTTTTTTTTAAAGTGATATACTTACTGCCAGACATTTACGTAACCTATAGAGTCTGGTGTTTGAGGTTGAGCAAAAAACAATTTATTGGTAATCTTTCCCCCTCTTTCCACTTATATCGACATGAAAAGACAAATGAGCAAGAAAACTGCATATTAAACATGCCTATCTTTTTTGATTGTTACAATACTTACATACTGAGTGACAATTACTGTGGGTGAAATATAATGTAACCATTGAGCCCTACTCCTAGTCTACAAATTATATCATTATAGAATATTGAAATATAGAATTTCCTTAGCTGAGCAGTAAGTCTTCAATCCTTATCTGCTGATAAAATTATATAGCTATTCAGAAACAAATTTGTTTGGATAGGCTAGCAGTAGCACATAATAGATTTTTGTGCAATTTCCTAGAGTCTTAAGCCGGCCATAGACGTTGCAATAATTGCTGTAAATCATCGCTTTGCGATCATTTTGGCAATATTTTGCTTGGTGTATGGCGATATTGCAGAAATTTATCGACACTGAAAGCTGATTGCTCATCGACTGGTACTACCTGAAAATAAATTGCCCGCGCCGCGCGACCTTGTCGATCTGCGGCAGGCCGTTCGTTTGGTTTTTTTAAGGCCAGACAAGCCGACGCCGGTGCAGTAGGTTATTTTTGCTGGTTAAATGTTTCATTTATGAGCCATCGGATTTTGAATCTGACAACAGATTCGTTTTTCTCGACCCAAAATTAGCAAAGTCTACGCGTATAGATGCTTTTTAGAACGCGTTTTAGATAATTAAATTTTTTTTCGTTATTTGCCTCTATAAACTTAATATTCTTGTCTCCCCACTCCCGCCCATGTTTTTTTTTTTTTGTCTCTCTATCAAATTATCTATCAGTATAATTATATGGTATAACTTTACATCACTTCGCGTTATATAGATATGTTAATTATTTAAAAATCCAAACACAATTTTATTTGAACTGAATGAGAGACAATTAACAAACTTTACAAAGCTGAACATGTTTACTCATTGGTGTTATTTAAAATCATGATCATTTCTTCTCTTCGTGATGATTTTTCTTTTCCAGCCCGTCTTGAAATAAAATTATAGCCGCAGAGAGCGACATTACTGCTGCTGCTTGATGTTTGGTGCTGCATTAAACACAATTGCACAAGTTCATCTTGTGGATCGAATGATTTTGTCGACGCGTGTGTGGGCAGATGGAAGACAAGTATTGCTTGGGATATTGTATAGCAATATTGCCAGCCAATTGATGTCTGCAATTTATTGACACGTCTATGGCCAGCTTTAGATCTCATTGGTTGATTCAATGATAAGCAATTGTTGCCTCTTGATTTGGTGAACTGTAAGATAAACACCAACCCACAAAGAACTAGAGCACACCAAGATGAACTTAGAAATGTGATTGATATTAATAAAAATGATAATAATAATAAAAATAATAATAATAATAATAATAATAATAAAAATAATAATATCAATAATAATAATAATAATAATAATAATAATAATAATAATAATAACAACAATAATAATAAAAGTCATAATAATAATAATACAGTTTATTTACAGAGCGTCATATCCAATAAATTCAGCTCATGGCCCTTTTACACATTAAAATCTCTTTCAAAAAAGAATATGACATAGTGGCATAGAATATAGATAATAATACATGCCTTATCATTACAAAACAAAAAGCATTCATTCATACATGAACATAATTTGCATGCTTGTACATATTTAAGGTAAGTGTTTTAAAAAAATGAGTTTTTTAACATTTTTTTAAACGTTGCTTCTGAGTCAGTGTATCTTAATTGTTGTGATAGACTATTTTTTAGTGTTTTCGGTGCAGCAGCACTGAAAACTCTCACACCATACCTCTTAGTTCTAGATCTTTTGCATTAAGAATTTTTTTTCCGGTCCAGCAAAGTGACCGTCATGGTTGAATTAGGGAGGGAGTAGATTTAACAAATTAATATGACGGGGCTGTTTTGTTAATACATCTGTAACAGAAAATGGATGTCTTATAATTATTTAATGTGGGGAGGTGTTAAATGGTCCCGCTTTCTTTTACCCGTTACCATCTAGCAGCAGTATTTTGGCATCTCTGCAACCTGTCCAGACTCTTGTTAGATAAATTCAAACATAAAGAGTTAAGTGCTCCAACCGTGAAAGAATGACGGCTGAAGCATGGAGCTTTTTTGATGTTTTGTCCATATATTTTGTCATTGCGCTTATTCTCCATATTTCAAGATAGATTAATCTTCAAAGGTGACTTATATGTGGTCCCATTGTTAGATGATGATCTACAATCATACCAAGATTTTAAGCTTGTTTTATAAACTTAACTACATCATGTCCAACATTTATATGTGTTATTACATTATATTTCAGTTGATTTCTGACTTCAGATAGTAAACACTCAGTTTTGTCACTATTCAGCTGTAGTTTTCTACTGTATTAATACAAATTTCAAATTTTCTTACAAGTTCAGGGAAATCTGATGGTAAAACTGGTTGATAATTGTCTAATTCTCTAATCCTTCATTCTTCAACTCTTTACCTAATGTCATACATTGATAGTTAAGTGGAATAAATCTCCTCCAGATCTTTTTTTTTTTTTTTTGTATTACAGGATTTCAACGAAGGCTGTGAAAATCCAATTTCTGCATGCTACACTGAGAGACCACAGAAAAGACAGAAAACGCCTTGTGAGAGACAACCCATGACAAAAAAAATATGCATACCAACACCATCAGATTCTCATAAAAACAAGACTGATAGTAAGCTCTGAGTCTCAATATTTATCATGTCTCTTAACTCAAAAGGAAGAGATGTCAGTTTTTGCTCTTGAAAAATAAGTGTGTTAGTCTGTTGCTAGACTTACATTATATATCCCTCCTTTTCCACATGTCTTTAAGAATATAAATTTTATATACAGGGGTGTTTATTAGAAGTTTAGAAATCAAAAACAAAATTTTAAGAAAAAAAAACCCTCCAATGTTAAAAAAAAAAAATAAAGCTATAGTCTACCTAAAGTGAATTCCACTGTTAAACTGAAATCAACTACATGTTAACTGGTTTGGTTTTCACCTTCGTATTTGTGAAGCAGTCTAATATTACAAAAATAAATTGATACTGAATTTTAATAAAGGCTTTGGGAAATTTACTCATTTACATAGGTATTCAAAGGTGAAAATTATAATCTTTTTTCAAAGTGCTTAGTTGTCAGACCATTGTATGTTGATTGACACAGTCAATATACAGAGGCAAGCAAAACTAAGCACACTGAAGTCAACATAAAAAGTAAGTGCCACAAGTGGTAGTTCTATATCAAATTTTAAAAAGCCTTGTCCATGATAATATTTATTGATTTTCTGAATTTCTAAAAAGAAAAACTTCAATAGTTTTATTGCATCACTTCTCTTTCTCCAGATGATGAAAGTTATGAAGATGCCTCGATAAAAGCGAAACGTGTGGAAAAGACAAAAAACCTTGATGTGCATGACTGTCGAAGACATTCAGATTTTCAAAGAATTTTTACAGATCAAGAGTAGGCAATGATGGTGTCCAAATGGTTATGAAGCTCAGTGTGTTTCCCGATGATTCTTTTGAGACGTTGGTTGTGCCACCAGGAGATTTAAACCAAGATATATCTAACCCTGTAGCGCAAAATGATCAAATACCTAACCAAGATCATAATAAAGAAGTTATCAGGCCAATCATGTTAACAAAGACGGCTGATTTAAAGAATATACATTGTAAGTCTAAAAGCAGATCAAATTCCATAGAAAGTCTGCACCATGAGCAGACTTGTGTTAGTGAGGAAAGCTCTTTAGTCAGTGATAAAAGTTTGAAGGAAGAAAAGCAAATTTGTGACAAAGTAGATAATAATTCATTTGCTGGTTGTCCTCATCACAGGACGAGGCTTGAAAAACTTACAGATGTAAGTACTTCAGATGCAAACCTGCCCATGTGTAATGTGGGTTCTATAGTTGTGCCCCATATATCAATTTAGTGTTAAAAGTTGTAGACATTTACTCAACTTATTTGAAATACTGCGTTTATGATATTTTTTATTGTTTTCTTTTCACAGTAACATAAAACCCAACCCAATTGCTTTTAAATATTGATTTTCTTTAACTTTATATAAGGATTCTGGCAAAAATTTCACAAGTAGCAGTTCAGTTTTTCACTCCCCAAACAACTTAACATTTTTTTGGTCTCAGCATTTTGAAAAGAGAGGAAGAGACAGGATCATTCCCTTCACTTTTGTAAAGCTGCATACATAAACTTCAGAGTATCCATCAGGACAACTCTGTGACAAATTGGGGTAAACTTGTAAAACTTCTGTACTGCCTTGTGTTTACATAGGCTGTACATAGATTTTTTGCAGTCTTATTTGGATTGTCCATCTTCTACACCCAATGCTAATAAGTTGCACTCAAACTGTGCATCTTTGACCGTTCATTAAGTTTTCTTTTCCTCTGGCATACTTAAGTTTAATCAAGGCAAATTTTAGTTTGGTCAATCTATCTATCTTGATCTTTGGTTCCTCTTCATCACTTACATTGCAGTCTGATTTTCCTTCGCCCAAAATCTTTTTTTTTAGAAAGTCCTGCAAAACCTCTCCTCTTATGACCTCCCATGCTGGAAGTTCATCTACTTTAGGGCACTGGGTGATTAAATATAATAAAAAAAACCATGACATTCATGAATTTAGTCTGTTTCTGAGGGCTGTCAGAATTTAATTATGTGCGCTGAACCCCCTCTCACGATCTTCTGTCTCTATAGGGCAACACAGGGCGATGGCAGCTACCTTAATCAAATTGAGATAGTCATCTTTGTGATGGGCTGCCATGAGAGCCCACAGAGGCCCAATTTTTCCCTGTGGGCAGTCCTGAGACAGGGCATTGGTCTTGACCAGACCCCACTCCCTCATGGCAGCTTCAGTGTCCACCAATAGATCAGATGTCTTGCTCTTGGGTCACCTTGCTATCGCCAGTTTTGGGTCTTGGGATGTCCAAAGTGGCTGAGTAGGTACTCCACCTTCTCAGCTCCACATCCGATGAAATCCTCTTCAGAGAGGAGGCTGATGGGCTGCATAGAAAATATGCTAAATGCTGTCATCAGGGCTTTGTCAGGGAATCGGCAAAATTATCATAGTCTACCCGGTGTACATGAAACTGAAAGTGCTTTGTAAAGTTGAAACACACTGATAAATTATTTTTGTTTAAAGTGATATACTTACTGCCAGACATTTACGTAACCTATAGAGTCTGGTGTTTGAGGTTGAGCAAAAAACAATTTATTGGTAATCTTTCCCCCTCTTTCCACTTATATCGACATGAAAAGACAAATGAGCAAGAAAACTGCATATTAAACATGCCTATCTTTTTTGATTGTTACAATACTTACATACTGAGTGACAATTACTGTGGGTGAAATATAATGTAACCATTGAGCCCTACTCCTAGTCTACAAATTATATCATTATAAATTTTGAAATTTAAATATAGAATTTCCTTAGCTGAGCAGTAAGTCTTCAATCCTTATCTGCTGATAAAATTATATAGCATAGCTATTCAGGAACAAATTTGTTTGGATAGGCTAGCAGTAGCACATATTAGATTTTTGTGCAATTTCCTAGAGTCTTAAGCCGGCCATAGACGTTGCAATAATTGCTGTAAATCATCGCTTTGCGATCATTTTGGCAATATTTTGCTTGGTGTATGGCGATATTGCAGAAATTTATCGACACCGAAAGCTGATTGCTCATCGACTGGTACTACAGTCACTGGTAATGTAAATTGAAAATTCACTCTCTAGGGAGTCCATGGCCTCTGACTCACTTTCATTGCCTTCCTGCAACAGCAGCACTTTAAACTTCTTACAGAAGTGACGAACTGAGTTGAATGTGGCTTCTTGTCTTTTGGTGATGTCGGCAACCTGTGTTTTAACAAGGACTTCATGGTCTAGGGGGAAGTTGGCCACAATGTAGTCACAAGCCTCAATGTAGTAGTCCTTCACAGATGAATAGAAGGTCAATAGATCCTCTCCCTCCAGACTTGACTCAACAATGGACATGACACTGTCACCAATGCTTATGTCAACATCATCCTTGTGCAGTGTCTTGTCTCTGTAGTCAATGTATTTGACCTGAGTTGTAGAAGCAAAGGCAGATGGCTTTAAAAAGCATGCCATCACTTGCTGGAGAAAATTGTTTAAAATGCAATTCAATCTTGGAATTAGGGGTTCTGATGTTTGAAGACTAACATTGGTCTTTTCAAAGAATTTGATGGAATATAGCAAAAAATGAGCAGTAGCCTTTGTAAGGTTGGATGATAAGGCATTTATTATCCTGGTAATCCTGTCATCAGTTGATGTGCTTGGAGAAGAGTTGTTTTGCTTGGTACTTGTAGTTCCTTCTATCTTTGTTTTTTTGGCACAACCCGGTGTTTGATCTTTTTTCCTGTCACAGTTGAACTGGATGAAGGTTGTTTCTTCGGAATTGTAAAACTCTGAAGAAGAGGCTTCAATGCATCTGTAGCAGACGATGATGAAGTGAATCTTTCATTGTTAAAGAAGTCCAGCAAAATATCCCACTGTGATGTTAGGCCAGGAAGGCACTGTCCCAGAGACAACCACCGAGTGCAAACATGCTTGAGAATCTTCGAAACCTCAACTTCCTGTTGACACTACCTTCCAGGTAGTAAAAGATGTCAATCAGGCAGTTGTCGATCGAAACTGGCAACTTTATGGCTGCTCTATGGGCTGCTAGATTAATAAGATGGCAGGGCCAACCAAGAGCAATCACATCTGCATTTGCACTCTGTAGCTTGGCGATGACGCCATTCTTTTTGCCTAACATGACGGCAGCATTGTCTGACCCCATCGCAAGGCAATTGTCAATCGGTATCCCAATATTGCTCAACTCTTTCAAAACCAGGTCCCCGATGTTTTCGCCTGTCGACGGAGTCTCAAGCGCTGGAATGGATAAAAGTTGTGATGTTACACAACGCTTCTCTTCATCTGGAAAAGTTATAACAATTGGATAAAGTTTGGAATCATTGGTATGACTACCATCCGTAGACAATGAAAAGGCTACATCAGACCTGCCAACTTTTCAAAATGCCAAATAGGGAATTTTGAGTGCGGCGACTCACACCAAGGGCAGGGTCATACAAGTAAAGTGAAAGAGTCTATTTGAGTGATAAATTTCATTTAAAAAAAATATATGAATAATAAACTTAAAAATAACCCTGTAGATAAAGGTGCTACTTACATCACATTGTTGCTCCAATTCAGTATAGTAGTAGCTGGTTTGTCATTGATGTCAACCTGCTATTTATCCAAGATCCAAGATCAATGAGAAACTCTAATTCCAATGAATGATTGGTCTACTAATGCTGCACTATTCACACTACTAAGGACACCCTACTATTGAAGTAATGGTCAGATATGGTTCATCAAGTTCCCACTTTTCAAGTTTTATACACAAACATTATTTCATTATCAAAACTCCTGATGTCATGACTCCAAATTCAAATATACAAAAAAAAAATGTAATTATGATACATACACTATTTACAAGAGGGTGGGGGAAAGTTCTTTGTGGTTTTTTTTCTCTGGATTGCTGCTTGTCAGCATCCATACTATTCTTGGTTGAAGCCTTACATCACCTAAGGACATCTTCAGTCAGTTTCACAGGTTTCAAATTGGTGTTATTTGATCTAACTTTAGTCACCAGAAGAGAATTAAGGGTTTTGGTTCCCATTGAGGTCCTACACTCATTCCTATTCTTTCTCACTAAAGAAAAGATTCTCTCAGCTGCTGCATTGCTGTGGGGAATTGATAAAACAGCTAAGGCTACCTTTGCTAGATTTTTGATGGGTGTTGACTTGTCAATTTTATTCTCATAGTTGAGCAAGATGTTCCAGGGTTTGTCCATTCTCTTCTCTTCAATGACTGACTGGGGAGGCTCATCATTGATTGGAAACTTTTCCCGGATGTAATCTAAGACAGTGTAGTAGAAATCTTTGACTGATTCATAGACCTTACATTTGAACTTGGGTTTCATTTTCTGCAGAAGACTCATTGCTATCTCCCCCAAATATAAATCCTTTTCTTTCAATTGGTTGCGGCAACATCTGAAGTCTATCTTTGTGGGATCTGCACTCTGTTTAAAAATGACTTGAGGCAAAACAAACTTTTTCAAAATGTCTCTGTAGAAGCTCAAGTAAATTTCATTCAACTTGTAAATCTGAGGCTCTTCATTTTGCAATAGTTTTTTTTACTTATCAAAGACAGACATAATCCAAAGAATGAATCCACAGTAGATGACAGATAATTTTGAATCTAAAGTTTCACGGAGTCTTGTCACTCGTGTAATGGCACAGGTAGACTGATCTTCAGTTGAACTTGAAGTGCTTGGCATCTCTGTGTCTTGATTGAACCAAGAATCTATTATACTTTCTGAGACATCAACTGGTTTCTTTGACTTTGCTTGTTCCTTCTTTTTTGACTTTTTCATACCTTTATAATATACTTATGGAGGGGTTTCCATAGCTCCGTTACTCTTTGCACGGATGTTGTCAGTGCCAGTCATCTTGTTGGGCAATACTTAAGAATCTGTTTTGTCTCATCACTATAAAGTTCTTGGAGCTCATTTAATTCAGACGTTTTTTTTTGTCAGAATTGTGGAAGAAGTAATATACATCTGTCAAAAATTCATCCACTTTTAATGGCAAAGTGGAAATGGCCGTATTTTGTAGAGTCTGTCCCGATTTGGACCATCTCGAGGAGGCTCGTTTTCATTATTGCTGAAATGAAAAAACTTCATAATCATTTCATATCTGTTCCTGTCAATGATAGCTTGGAAAGTGGGCGTATAAATTAGAGGATCTTTCGACCAATATTGGCGCCATCGTGTTTTTTTACCAGTCCCATCAACAGAATCAGTCCGATGAATTTTCGCATTTCTTCAGGATTGGTTTCATACCAGGAGCGGAAAATGGACCGTGGTCCAAGTGTCGGCTCACCTTCAAAAAACTGATCAGCTTTTCTGTTTGTCTCTATAGCAACAAGGCTCCAAAACTCATCATCTAGAAACTGACTTACGTAGTCGATTTCCTTGAAATCAGTGTCATCAAAGTTGATTCCACCTCCTCCTGAGAAGTTATGTCTTTGTGGAGTAAAATCAGGACTAACATCCATCCACTCTGTGTCGGCAACTTCTATATCAATGGCACCAAATTCGGGCATATCATTGTTGTCTGCATCTAAGAGATGTCGATCAGTTTCCTCATCCAGATCTAGATTTTGGTTTTCATTTTCGATATCATCGTCAGAGGGATTATGCCTAGATCTAGACTGATAATCATTGCCCTTTCTACAGTTTTTTTTGTTTTTCCTGATGTTTTCTGTTTCTTAGAGCTAGATCTAGATTTAGAACTAGCTCTATTGGCAGGTATTTGTCGTTTCTTTCCAGCTTTCAAAGTTTCATTGATAGATCTAGATCCATCTGTCTCACTTTCTGAACTAGAACTAGATCTAGATCTTGTTCTGGACTCTTCATAGTCACTGCCTGAATCTTCATATAAAGCCTCATCTTCGCTTGAATCACCAAGTAACAGGTCCAATACCTGTTTCTTATTGTACAAAACTCTTCGAGAGCGCTTACTACCATCGTTAGAGCTTGTTGAAGGTTCCATGATGGCCGAGAGAATGAAAGTAATGGACAGAGTGTAAACAGAGGAAGAAAAGCTAAAAGCCCGCCCTTACTGAAGGTTGTTTTCTTATAAGAAGAGTTGATTTATAAGGAAAAAATATCGATAAATTCAAATTTCTAAGTAATTTTAGCATAGGCTTTGACGATTTTTCACTATTCTATCGATAAATCATGATGTACGCTGTACGTCATGTATGGCATCTTGGCAAAAAAAGCATGACGTACGTCGTACGTCATATATGGCAACTTGGTACTGTATTTAATGAAGAAAATATGACGTACGTCGTACGTCATGTATGGCACGAAGGGGTTAACCTAGCAGTACGCTACTGAATCTGGGGTGCTAGGTTTATCATGCTTTTTTATGCTGTTGAAACTTTCGCCCAGTTTCCAAAATGCAAGGATGGGTCACGTGGGAGATGGCGAAAAAACAAAAAAAACAAAAAAAGAGTTCAAACTTCGTAATTTGGCATTATTGGGCCCTCTCCGCGAGAATAATACTAATTTTGAATCGCTGATCATGAATATGTTATTTGTTTTACGATTCAATTGCTAAAAACATTTTTTACCTGAATTTTTAACTCCGCCTAGAGCATGATCAAAGGCGCCGCCCAAGTCATAACCCAAGGTGACATGTGACACAGTCCGCCGGCAGGAAAATATCTAGCGTCGCCAGATATCTGGCGCCCGAACAAGGAACTTCTGGATATACAAAGGTTACACACACAGGTGTTTCGAGAAGTTTTTGGGATTCCCTTATTTTCTTCAGTTCACAGTTGGTGCCGTCACAACACTCTCTGGTAGGCCATTCCAGTCATTTACCACTCGGTGAGAGAAACTGTTGCTGCGTAAGTTCAGCCTGCATCGATGTTTGTTGATTTTCAGGCTTTTTCCTCTGGTGTCCGAGAATTCCCGATATCCAAGTGCGGGCGGTCAGTGTCGTATACGCCATGGATGTATTTCCACAAGTCTATCATGTCACCTCGTTTGCGGCGGAATTCTAGGCTTGGAAGTTTCAGAGTTGCTAGGCGTTCTGGGTACGGTTTATCCCGGATGGATGCAAGGAGTTTAGTGGTACGGCGTTGAACATCTTCCACATCACTACAGAGGGTTTTATGCTGTGGTTGCCAGACTGAATGGCCATATTCCAGGAGAGGTCTTACCAGGCTTTTGTATAGATAATAGACATACAAGGAGGTCCTCTGTGAGGAAATCAAAGGTGCGTCTGATAATCGCTACAACTTTGTTGGCTCTCGTTGTGCTTCTTGAGACATGTTCTTTAAAACTGAGGTCGTTGTCCACATAGACACCTAGGTCCTTCTCCACGTCATGTTCCCCCAGGACGATTTCGTGATTCTCTCCGTTGCCTTTTTTCTTCATTGTATATTTGGTTCCAGATTTCTTTGATCCAAGCTTCAGGACACTACATTTCTGTGGATGGAATCGTAAAAGCCAATCATTTGACCATTGTTGCAGGCGGTTCAGATCTTCCTGCATGACTGTGGTAGCTGCTTCATCATCGCTTCGGGTGAATAGCTTGGTATCGTCAGCAAATAATTTGACGTTGCTTGTGCAGACATCTGGCAGGTCGTTGATGTACATCACGAATAGCATTGGTCCGACCACGCTGCCCTGAGGGATACCGCTTGTTACTGGAGCTGGTTTAGACGAGGTTCCATTTACTACCACTCTGTTCTCTTTCTGACAGAAATGCCTGGATCCATTCCAAAACTTTGCCCTGAATGCCATGCGCTGATGGCTTTGCCAGGAGTCGCGTATGAGGTACGGAATCAAACGCCTTCATGTAGATTATATCGATGCTACTCCTTCATCCAGAATCTCAGTCCAAGCATCCATGACATCCAGTAGTTGGGTTACACAAGATCTTCCCTTTTTGAACCCATGCTGTTGTCTGCTTATCAGTTTATTCACCTGGAGGTGCTCAATCACATGCTCTCTGATGATCTTTTCCTAAACTTTGCACAATATGCAGGTGAGACTGACTGGTCAATAGTTTCCAGGTTCTAGTTTGCTTCCTTTCTCAAAGATTGGTGACACAGAGGCTGATCTCCAGTCCTGGATTTGTCCTGATGCTAAAGATTTGCGGAATATTAGTGTTATATGCTGAGTAAGTGCATCTGCTGTTTCAACTAGTAGGAGGGGCGTGATCCCATCAGGGCCAGCTGCTTTCTTGATGTTCAAGGACTTCAGAAGTTTAGTAACAGAGTCTTCCCGGATTTCAATGTCTTCAAGGGCATGGTCGTAAGTGTAGGATGGTGGGTTAGGCATATGGTCTTTATCTTCACATGTGAAAACGCTTTGAAACTTGAAAGAAGGTGTTTAGAGTCTCTGCTTTTTCCTGATCTGAACTTGTCCGTGTTCCATCTTCTTTCTTCAGATCTCACAGTGGTTTTTGATTTCACATAGGACCAAAAGGCTTTGGGGTTTTTCTTAGAGGCCATTTAGATTAACAGTTCATTCACCTACAAAATGAGAGATACCAAAGAAAATTAGGCAATCCCAAAAACTTCTCGAAACACCTGTGTGTGTAAACGAGAAACCCTTTGGATATCCAGAAGTTCCGTGTTCGGGCGCCAGATATCTGGCGACGTAGTCTATATTTTCCTGCCGGCGGACTGTGGCACGTGTCACCTTGGGTTATGACAGGGCGGCGCCTTTGATCCTGCTCTAGGCGGGGTTAAAAATTCAGTAAAAAATGGATCTTTTAAACTACTGTACATACCCTTCACTTTTAACCAAACCTTTTACGCACAATTTTATGCTTTTACTATCAAAGAGATAAGGAATCACCGTTGCTACTAGTATAATGCATTAACTGTTTTAGGACATCATGGGCACAACATAGCCGTTACCGTGCTGACGTGCCGTAAAACAAACTCACTCACTCACTCAACTCACACTGTAGAGAGTTTTCATCACCTCTGCATTCATTCGCACATGTGCCGCAATATTCGGGTGGTGTGTCTTGCGAGTCGGAGTCATCCGCCCCATTTGTCTTGGCGTCTTGTGCTCTTGGCTCTGATTTGGGCGTTGATGATCTCGATTTGCTGTCGGTCTTTTGTTTCTGGCTGCTGCTACTTGTGGTAGGTATTTGCTTTCCTCGTCCTGTGGCTTTCTTTGGGTTCAAAGCTTTGGGGTGTGGACTGAGAGTACTTCTGGGGTCCTCACAGCTGTTTGATCTGCTATTACTCCTTGTGCTGTTCATGTTTATGTCTTCACCAATAACCAGGTCTACTTCTATTTTCTCGGTCTTGAGGCCTTGACTCTAGTTTATAGCACTTTGTTGAGTTCACAGATTGACTCTAGAATCTATCACGTTTGGTCACTGGTTAATTTTATGCTTTTCAGTTTATCTTTGGCAATGAGTTTTTCTAATGTTGGGTTTTGATTTAGCACGTTATTGGCGAGTTCACAGTTTGCTAGGCCGTCTCGTCGCAAGACTTCTTATTACTTTGAGACGTCAGCCAAAATTCAGAGGACAGAAAGAGTATCTCTGGCTATGGTTTTCAATTATCAAATGAGGGACCACTGATTTCAGTTTGCGACAGAATTTTGTGTTGTGTGACGTATTCTTACAGATTGTGCAAAAGCGACTATGTGGGTGCGAAGAATGTTGGTGTTTTTGTTTGCGCCAACAGTAGGCAGTGTCGTGAGTTGAACCCCTGCAGTTTTCACACCACCGGTTTTGTTTTGAATTCTTGTAGCTGTTAGTGTTATGGTGGACACTCATTACAGAAGTGTCTGATCGCTGTATCTTTTCAGTATCTTCGTAATTTCTTATTGCTATTTTGAACACGGGGAAGGTTAATTCTTTGTCTTTCTGCGTAATTACAGCCGTGAACGAGTTGAATTTGGTTGGTAAGCCTTTGATGATCATGGCGATAAGGAGACTGTCACGGAGTGATGCGGCAGTAGTTTCTGCTCTCAGTGTGTAATCTGTTACAGATTCTTGGTCTGTCTTGACCAGGGATGTCAATTGGGGGTAGAGTGTAATAACTCTGGGCTTACCTTTAGGCAAATAGTGTTGCCTCAGAATTTTGAGTGCCTCACGGCCATTGTCTCTGGCGTCTCTGATTATCAATGAAGGGATCTGTCGTCAAGAAGCTGCACCAATTCGGCAAAACATTCTGCATTTTTGTTTTAATCAACGTCTAGGGTATTGTCACCTAGGGTGGCGAACACAGAGTGGAGATCGCGAATTTTCATATAGCCGAGAAATTTTACATCCCACAGCTTGAAATTCCTTTCATCACCATTAAATAATAGTTTGTTACGGTGGCTGGGCCCATAACCTGTTGAAGTGGCCATAGTTATAGCACAGATGGCATGTGGGGATTAAATAATACACAGATACTTAAAATGAATTAGGCACAAACATCTAGAAGTTACAACAGGAAGTTGTTTTTTTTTACGGAAAGTGAAAGTTACATAAAAATTGTTACTGTGGAGAAAAGAGTTCTATTAGGAACAATAATAACACAAATGACTCGGTAGTGAGTAAAAGTAAAATGGTAGTGAAACTATAAGTGAGATTATATAATATGATACTTTAACACAAACTAGAGTCTAGATGTAGATAGAAAGAAAACCGGAGAAGGCGCGGGATGGAGAAAGAGTAAGTGTACAATAGGCTAGCCCACGTTGCCAGACTGCAGCAAAAAATCCTTTTTTTTTGTTTGTTTTTTTGGTTGTTTGTTTCAACTATAAGTCTAATCTGGCAACACTGGAAAATCTTTGGAAAGGTAGGCCTAGATGCGTTCATATAACCAAGCATTCGCAGTAAACTAACAGGCTCAAACAATTCCCTCAAAAAATAAATAAATCAGAAATACTGATAAAATTCCAACGAATTTGAAGCTAAATATCGGAAATTACACTGTATCACGCACATGTTAGGTGTACGACAGGAAATTTAAAAAGGGGGAAGTAGTAGAGAAACGCATCAACCGTACTGCTTACCGCTTTGAACGTACCCCATCAAAAGTCCTCGCTGTTCGTGTTGGTGTGAGCGTGTGAATGAGGTGCGCGCGCAGTGGCTGTGTGCAGATCCAACGCGATGCAAGGCTAGCCTAGGGCCTAGCACTAACAATAGTCTTGGGCCATGGCAAAAGACAGCCGTTTTTCTAGTCATGTGCATCAGGAGGCATGTCACGTTTTGTGAGGTCTGACTGGAGAAGCTGGTGGTAATGGCCCACGCCATCATTGGAATCCTTCAGCATCTTCAATGTAAAATGAATGTATAACGAGAACTCCCGGACCAGATGCCTCCTCTCGTTATCGCCGAGTTCTCGTTATTCCACTTGTAAAGGGAAATAATAAAATATCCAACACCTTGATCTAAAATATACTGAGTTACATCCCCTAATTCTGATAACGCGATGCGTGACTTGGTCACGGCATCAATGGAGATCGACATTGGTGGAGTTGTTTTTTGTGTGTGGGGATTTTCTTTTTCTTTTTCTTTTCTTTTCTTCTTTTTTGGGGGTTTCTTTTCTTTTTGCTTCAGATTTTATTTCTTTTTCAGGGGGGGATCATTGTAATGCCTGTTTTAAAACGCCCACACCTTTCGTGTGCTTGGAATTAGACAGACTAGCAAAAGGCAGACGAGATGTCAATTGGTGGTAAAAAATGATGTTATCTTCTTTTGTTGAGGCTGTTTGTGGCAATGTTTTGAATTTGTGATTCATAGCCATCCAGTCCATTAACAAGGGTCGAGCAGTTCTCTTATTGAAGTAGAAAGAGACGAAGAATTTCAACTGCTTTTAAAGCAATTTTAGCTGAAACGGGTGGCAACGTCGGATCTTCTGTGTCATCTTCAGTTGGTTCAACTTCAACTGTTTCTTGGGCTGCCGCAACAATCTGCTCTGTTGACATGTCCCCTCTTGTGTCTGGAACATCACTGTCAATGGCCAAGTAGTCGTCGATGGTTTGTTCAACTGGAATTCTGTTTGTTACTTCAGTGAACAATTGTTCCATTTCAGAGCGCTCTGGGTCCTTGTTGATTGTCTCTGTGTGTGTTGTCGTCGTCGCTGTACCATTAACATCATTGAGGACGAATCCAGCAGTACCATGCTGCTGCTGCCATTGTTATTGCATCCAAAACAGTCAATTTGAGATGGGCTTTGTTGTCATCGTGAGTTTCAATTGATGCGATGAGTCTTTCCCAAACGCGTTTCCGATAGCGTGTTTTAGGGCTTAAATGATCCCCTGATCACAGGGTTGCAAGACACTTGTTGTGTTTGGCGGCAAAAAAATCAGTTCCACCGCTCGCAGTCCTTGGATTGATGGGTGTGCAGGGCAATTGTCCACAATCATTGCTATAGATCTTCCTTGCATCAGCATCTTTCTGTCAAGTTTCTTCAGCCACTCCTCAAATATCTGTGATGTCATCCATGCCGTACGGTATGCTTTCCACGCTGCAGGCAAGGACTTGATATTCTTCATGCAACGAGGTTTTTCAAATCTCCCTATTGTCAGCAATGGTAGCTTCTCCGACCCATTCATGTTCGCTGAAACCATCAGCGTGATCCGGTCTTTGGGAATCTTCTCACCAGAACAGGTTTCCCCTTTCATCACCAGCGTGCGAGATGGAAGACATCGGTAGAATAACCCCGTCTCATCAGCATTAAAGATGTCTTTGGGATCGTAGTTTTTCAATATCCTCTGCAGATGAGTCTCCTTCCAATTATCAGTCGAAGTAGAACAGACAGAGGCTGATTCACCGCACACGTTTTTGAAAACGATGCCATGGCGTAACTTGAACCTGTCAAGCCATCCTGTGCTTCCAGAGAAATTGGAATGTCACATTCTTTCCGCTATCTCCGTCGCCTTCTCCAGTAGAATAAGTCCTGAGAGTGGGACTTGCTTGCTTCGTGCTTGGTTGAACCAGACAACGAGTGCTTTGTCGACATCATCAAAATCTGCAAGTCTCAACTTCTTGCGGTCTTTGTCAAAGTGGCCACTATCGTGAGCTTTCACGATCTTTCCATTATCTTTCAAGATGGTGTAGAGAGTGCTTGATGGTAGATCAAAATCCCTGCAAATCTGTGCATTTGTCTTCGTTTTTCTTTCGACCTCCTCAATGATTGCTGCTTTTGTCTCCAGTGTAATGCGCTTTCTTTTAGATGCCATTGTTGAAGACGTGAAGAGATTATCAGTCTTGGAATTGACAACGTGGATTGAAGATGAGCGATCTACTCACTGTGACAATCAAACCTTGACTGACTGACAACTCTATCATTAATCAGCTAGGCCTGTCCGGTTTTTTAAGAAAAATAATTTAGGTGAGTTTGAGTCGACTGAGTCAATAAATGTTTGAAAAAATTGTTTTTGTTTATCATTGAGCAAAGAATAATGGCCTTCAAATATAACATTGTTCTTGCACGGCATAGTTACCGAGGCAATTACTGGTATACACAGTGATGGAGTTGCGATTAGGTGAGGTTGAAAAACAAAATCTGCGCAGAGACTGTTTTTGTTATTTTCTAAAAGTTGAAGAGGATTGTCCAGCTCACACTGTCACAGTGTGTCAAAATTACCGCAAAGAGCGTACTCAATTGTTGCGGTGATGCACACACTGTGGCTTCTTCAAGAGAGAGAGAGAGAGCTGATGGATGTTGTTGAGTAGACCTCTTCTAATACATGCTTCTCTATAGCTGTGACACAAGTAATCATCAACAGTTCTGAGGCTTTCAAGTGATGTCTGGCCGCGAACTTCAAAAAGCAGCAGTCGCAAGAAAAAACAGTCTCCTACTTTGGGGCTGATGGTATACAGTCAGCTTTGAAGAGGTCATCATCCAGTTTGGTTTCTCGTTTTCGTCTTTTCCATTCTTTATTTGCAGTGTTCCATGTGTAGTACCGGTATTCTGGAAGGTCTTGGTATAGCAATGTTGTGGCGAATTGGTCTTTGGTGCACAGGTCAAAAAATGCAGTTTGAAGTTAGGGTCGAGTTTGGTGGCGAAGCGTCAGCTTTTTCTTTGGCGGTTTCTTCGGTGAAAGAGACACGTCCATTTTCGAGGTGAACGGCAAGATGCACTACTGGTGGATGTCGTTCGTTGATAGGAAAGTCAAACATTCTCCAAACAGCTTCTGTGCTGCCAACGTATCTGGCATTAACAAAATCGGATATTTCGTCGACTCCTTCCTCATGCAGGGTGTCCAGCAGATTATCAGACTTAAAAATTCTACCTCCCCCCAAGAAATCCTACCTAGCAATTTAAAACCCAAAGCACGACCCAGCGTGTCTTCAACCCAAAATATTTAGCAAATCTATTGACAATAAAAGAACCTTACCTATTTGATAGAACAGCTGTCATTGTAGTAATCCAATCAAAGTGGTGGGACTCAGTGGTAGTGGTATCCAACAGAAAATATTTAATCAATCCACGTTAATGAAAGTTTGAGGGGAAGTCTTACAAGTCCACATTAAATCACATGAAACAGTAACTAGCAGTTCACTTTTAATATGTGCACTATTTACACTTTTTTTTCCTTTTGAGATTATCTATATAGACTGCTCTCCCTCCAAAATCTGGAGTGATGCACTCGGGGATGCCAAGTCAGCCTTTTTTGCTTTTGCACTCTCGTATATAGCAATGCTTTTGACTAACAACTCATGAGCCTTCTTCATTGATGCTTGCCTCCTCAGACAAATCATCTGCCTTCTTAAGTAACATGTCAATGCCCAATGCCAATTTCCTTTTCTTGGACTGCAACTCTTTCACCTCATCATGCTTTCTTTTCTTAGAATTCTGTTTATTTTCTTTCTCAAGGGCATACCTCTTCTCCTGACATGCAATTTTATATCTTTGATATGCTCCACTGCAAGATACCATGATAGCTTTGTTCAACAAGATACTTGCTGACTCTCCATTTTCTTTGTATATTGGCAAATGGGTCTTGTTGCTATAAGGCACTCCTCACTCATGTTTTCCACACTCACCTCTTTGTTTACCGAAAAACCCCTTTCCACCTCAGCATTGCCATGACTGAGGCAAAGTGTGATATTGATGACTTTCATAAGGGATGGCATTGTGTTTAATGCCTTGACTGATCTGAAAAGCTCATCAAACTATCATCAGGAGAGAGACCCTGAATTGCATCATCTTTGAGGATGAGAAAGTAAGTCTTTGGATGATTTTAAACAAGTCATCTGTAAGAAAAACAGCGACAGGATCATTTGTTTTGGTACTTCTGGAGGAATGGCTGAAGGATATTTGCAAGGTGAATAAAGCAGTGCAGTTTGGCCACAATCAGTTTATCTGAAATGAAATCGCTAACTAGCTTATATGACTTGCAAATAGGTTCATACGTCTTACCACTCTTACAAGCTTGAACATAATTCTTGATAGCTGGCCAAATGGACAACAGGCTCTCTGCTGCAGGGAGATTTCCAAGCCATCTGTGGACACAAAACTGTAGAGGAAGGGTTTTACTCTCTGTAATAGAGAAAAAATCAGCCCTCCTAGCAGGAGATTCCTGGAAGAGAAAATGCACAGACCTGAGCAGCACAGACAAGTCCCAATTTGAATTGTTTACTCCATCTTTGAATGCGTTGTGAATGACATGTAATCCACAAGAATCCTGGTGGTGCTTAGTCCATCTCTGAGAAAACGCACATGCACATCCATTTCTTTTGTTTGAAGTTCACTGTTGAAACTTTTGTCAAAGAGCAAGACGAAAAAGTTAGCATCTTTCACTATTGACAACACGTTTTTGAGGATGGCAGGGGCTAGTCCAAAAGTTGCTAAGTATCCGGCCTTTGTGCGGGCACACTGAAAACGTTTAGCAATACTTGAGTCTGGAAACATATTTCTGAACAACACTGCAACATCATCGGAGCTTCTGGCACTGCTGTGTGAGTCGATAAGGTGTAGAACCCAACGAATTTCTGCCGCTTAAACATGTTGATCGCTTATATGAGCATCAAGCGTCCTAGTGGATGGTTGAGCCACAGAAGAGGCATATGAACTTCAACTGTCAGTGTCTACAACATTGGAGGTAGATTGGACATGGACTTCAAATGTTGCCTGATCATTTCCGTTATGAACATATTTGAGAACATATTTTATGCTTCTAATGAATGAATAAATTTCCACATTTGCATGACGATTGAGCTGCCTCAAAAGCCAGGGGTTGTAAGGCACATTCCAGCGATTGTCAATGGTTTTTGTTGTTGATTTTTCTGCTTGCTTCGAAACAATGTCCATAGTTTCTCCACCATCATCTGGATGACTTTGTCGGTATTTAGGGTATCCGTCGCAGTCGTGTTCTGATTCGCGTACAAACTCTTTAGGAAAGTTTTTTCTATATTTTTATCTTATACGATGACTCACAGCTGGTTGAATAAGTAAGGAAGGATAAGAAATAGAGGGATGAGAAATAGAAGGAAAAACGCCTTGCTAGATTAGAGACCCTGAGATCGCCTATTACGGTGGACTGGGTATACCAAATAATCAATCAATTTAACAGTTTCCATTAATCATGCGATTGAGGCTGGATTAAGCTCCCCACACGGACCCTGAACCATATTTTTTTTTACAATCTTATGCAACTCTGGGTCAGCATCTTTGTTCGAAATCTCGGCGCATATCGTCATTGAACAATTGGGTGTTGGCCACAAAAGAATGTCGGCATGGGGCAGGCCTCTTTTTTGGAATTCAATGGAGTACAACTATGCCTGTAGTTTTCTGAAGACGCTGTCTCTTAAAATTTTGAGGAGATACATCATTCTTTGTCTAAAAAATGCGCACAACAATGTCTGGTATGTCGCTTGTTGGCCATTTTCTAAGCATGCCTGAATTTCTTCCCACTGTGGGTTACTGGTGACGGTGATAAACAAATCAGGACGTCCATGTTTTCTTAAATAAGACATAGCATCCTGTTGCAATTCAAACATATATCGGGGGCTGGCTGTGAATGTTGCAGGTTAGATGATTTTGCGGCCAATCTGAGGGTCGTCACCATTGCGAATACCGTCACGCAGCTCTTGATAGCCACATGTATCAGCTCGAAGTGCTTTCTGCTCACGTCGTAAAAACTGCAGACGTTCACATTCTATCTTAAGCATCTAAAGCATATTGCTGAAGCAGTCGTCTTGATTTCAAAATAACAGCATTTTCACGTACCATTAAATGAAAACGATAAAACATCATCATGGAGATCTTGAACTTCATTTTAACATCCGTCTGTACCAAATGGAAACAACAGGGGGTATTGTAATGGATCATACGATCTATAAAGTTCAGAAATGCGTTTGAGGCTATTGTCGCGTAGTCTCAGAACTATATCCCTGTGTCCTACAGGTTCATTGGGCATGAGTACAGCTACCTCTTGTGTAGTAGGAGCATTGTAGCAACTTGCATTTTCTCCTGCTGGTCGCGCAGACTCGTGAATTACCAGCTGACAATTAGGACTAGGGGTCTTTTTCGTGTTATGTCACATAGTCGTAAGCTGTTATAAATCTTTCACATAACTGTTATACTCATGCAAACGATCACGAATGTCACGGATTAGATGTCTTGGCATCATTGACTGAAGCAAATCAATCTCGGTCTCTTTTTCAACAAAGATTGTAAAAATTTTGCTTCAGTGGTGTCTTATGGTTGAAGAGAGCCAATGAGTTGGCAAACATGTCCTTGGTTTCCTGGTTTCCATCCTCTTGCTCTTACTTCGTTGCATCCAAAGGACGTCATTTGTGTCGCGTTCAAAACAGTCACAACATTTCGCCGAAACAACAAGTATTGTTTTAATAAAAATCAACGTTTATTGACAATACTAAACAATATAGTACATTACTACGAAGAATAATGAATATGAAGATAAATTTATATAAAATCTACTTGTAGTTGAATACGGACTGAAAACATGCTCACTACACGAGAGACAAGCTTAGACTGACTCTAGGAAAAGAGGAAGAGGGGTGGGGATGGGTTGGGGAGAGAAAGATGGTGTAATAATACAGCACAGGTACTACCCGTGACGATAAGGAAGGGCCCTGCAATGAATAGGCCTGTGTCCTCTCCCTCCGTATCTGATTCACACCGGATGCAACCGGATGCAATAAATCCTCGCTTGACTACAAAGAGTACCAGCCGACCGCTAACGATCGCTCTAGTCACACTCTTCCTGACTTTCTCTCACTCTCTCTATTCGTCCACCCATCAATCCTTCTCTTCTCTGTCTCTTACCCTTCTCTCACCAATTCACTACATTCTCCCCACCATTGAACTGATCTCACAAATCGGGTCAATTAATAAGCTTGTATGAATTGGACAGTTAACTTTTAGTTTCAAATACATTTGATGGAATGAATTTTAATCTATATTCCATCCGCTCTAAAGAGCCAAATAGGAAGTAGTAACGTGTAGAAACAATCCAACATTATAATATTACACGTAACCGTTACAGAAACTTAACTTCGCATTAAATGAAAATGTTCTTATCAATACAATTACAAACATGGGATTAGCAAAGGAATCACCAACAATGCAATGTTATTCGAACCAAACTTATACATGTACAGGATTGTATACTACTTAACAGCCGACATGTTCTTATTAAAGCAACAGCTCCATCGTTAAACAAACACATGTACATTAAACACTGCCCGTCCCTTTTAGTGTTCCCATAAAACCAGATTATTCTTTTCATTTTAAATGAATATAATCAAAGTAAAAAAACAACAATGTTGGTACACTCTCGTTCAAGATAATTGTCATATTACTATATAATCAAATAGACATTTGTCATAAATGGCACCAAACAGCGATTTACATTCGCATACAAGCAGCAATAGTATGAGTAATATTTCACATCCATGCTAAACCGCAATCGACAATCAAACCAATCCATAGCAAACCATAATTAATATTTAGCTTTTAAAGCGAGTCATATCGTTCAGGGAATTTCGAAGGCCGTCCAAACCTAGTTACATACTGCTGGTCATAATTTAACAGTTCTGATCACCCCGCCTCTTCCCTCTAAGCATTTCGACAATGCCGATAGGCCAGTGAAGTCTTGGACATTTGTCTTCTCTAATCAGAACCACAGAACCAATTTTTAACTTACCTGATTTGTCTGTGCGTTTAGGAAGTGGCAAATGTTTTAGATAATCATCTTGCCACCTTTTCCGGAATACGCCTAAACGCACAATCCATAGCAAATCATAATTAATATTTAGCTTTTAAAGCGAATCATATCGTTCAGGGAATTTCGAAGGCCGGCCAAACCTAGTTACATACTGCTGGTCATAATTTGAATCTATGGATTCATTAACTGGATACGCGTGGAGCTCAAGATCATGAAGCCTTTGAATTGGTCTGAAGTAGAACCCCTTGTTTGTCTTTACTTTAACAGTTCTGACCACCCCGTCTCTTCCCTCTATAAGCATTTCGACAATGCCGATAGGCCAGTGAAGTCTAGGACAGTTGTCTTCTCTAATCAGAACCACAGAACCAATTTTTAACTTACCTGATTTGTCTTTGCGTTTAGGAAGTGGCAAATGTTTTAGATAATCATCTTGCCACCTCTTCCAGAATACGCCTAAACGCCCATCAAGTTCCTTTTCCAATTCCTTCAATTCATCAGCAGAAATGTTCAGCGAATCATCGCAACTTACCTGATTATCAAGATGATTTCCTCGACCAAGAAGAAAATGAGAAGGTGTCAATGCATGACCACTATCAATGTCATCCCCAACAAATGTGAGAGGTCTAGAGTTTAAACAAGCCTCAACTTCATTTAAAGCAGTTTCTAGTTCAGCTTTTACCAGAGATTTTGATCCAACTGATTTCTTCAAAGCGATCTTCATACTCTTGACCATTCTTTCCCACCAGCCTCCCCACCATGGGGCTCTGGGAACAGAAAACCTCCATTTGGGTGTAGTAGACCCATAGAGCTTAAATAGCTCAGTAGCAGCACTTTTGAATGCTTTAGCATTATCAGGAGAACCTGTTGGCATCCACATTGGTCCATGAAGCCAAAGAGAACTAGTTTTCATGGATTCAACAGGTACCCCTTTTGTGAGCATGTCTGCAGAGTTTTCAGAACCCGCAACATGATACCAACAACTTATGTCTGTGACATTCTGAATCTCCCGTACCCGATTAGAAACGAACATTTTCCATCGGCTACTGTTCCCTTTGATCCAGCCGAGATTCAGTTCAGACAAAACAAATTTCAACATTCTTGCACCCAGGAGTGCACCTAGAAGCTCAAGTCTAGACAATGAGACAGTTTTCAAATGAGCAACTCTGGCTTTGGACATAACCAGAGAACATGTTACTTGACTGCTCTCTTCAACTCGCAGATAAGCACAGCACCCATATGCTTTCTCAGAAGCATTACAAAATATGTGAAATTCAACTTTATCAGCATCGCCCCAAGACGATGACCCAAAACACCAAGGAATCTTCCATTCCTTTAATGTGCTCAGATTTTTGAGCCATTGTTCAACCCGACCCTTATGAGGATCTGATAGCTCCTCATGCCAATCAGTGCCCAACACCCACAACTCTTGAAACAACAACTTAGCTGTGACGATGAAGGGCGCTGCGAACCCAAAAGGGTTAAATAGGCGTGCTATACAACTCAACACGCTTCCTTTTGAGAGAACCAGGTCCTCTTTAACCTGGTCCCCACCGAAACAAAAGTAATCTTCAGAGGGACTCCACTTGAGCCCTAAAACCTTTGTGCTGTCAATTACAGCAAACTGAGGATCGAACTCTTTCAGAATTGTATCAGCAACAATCTGACTGTTTAAAGACCACTTAGTCAAGTCCATCCTTGCTTCAGCCATTGTTTGTTTGGAAGTTGCCATTAACTGCAGCGCTTCCTTCTCTGAGTCTGACCCAGACAGAAAATCATCTACATAAAGATTGATTTCTAGCTCAGAGTTTCCTGTCACTCGCTTAGACAGGTTCTGCAGGCATTTCTCAGCCATGCCTTTGTTGTTTGTCAACTTACCCTTTTGACCATCTTCTCGTGGTAGGTCAACATCGTATTTCCCTTCATCAAAGGTAATTGAGTCTTTAAGATGCTCACTTACCTTATATGATGTGGGTGGTGCATCTTCAGTGATGCCAATAGCTTCCAATGTGTGTTGAATGGTTTGCGAACTTTCTCGCCTTTTAATTTCTTGCAAGAAAAAGTCCAAGAGAAAGTTAAAATCGCTTTCTCTGCCTTCACTTTTTTGCTCCCATTCCAACCTCATGTCTTGAGGTATCCGGCTCAACACCAGTGGGGTTAGAATAACCCCATAAGTGTCACCGGACACCCCAAGCGTTTCTAAGCTACAGACGTGGCTCTGCAGACTGTCATGCAGATGCCACAACCCGTTTGATTTGCCCACATTACTTCCCATAGACAACAGATTCTGTATTTGAGCAAAAATGATTCTTTCTTTCCTGTCAAACCTTTTAAACAGAATTTCTCTAGCTACTGTGTAGCTCTCACTCGTTCCACTAACACTTTTAATGCAAGCGATGTGATTTCTCCCAAACTTAGGCAGCTCAAGCTTCGGTAATCTAGCATTCCCTAGAAATCCCGAGCTATGCCTACTTCCCACACCTAAATTCTCACTATCTGCTTTAACAACTTCATTTGCATTCATCAGTCTCTCACGCACAATCTCTGCATTAATCTTAACCTCTACTTGTTTTTGTCTGTACGTGAACGCCTCTTCGATGGTGTCGTCAATAGATGCCTCCTCTGTTTCTGCTCTATCTGGTCCTGAATGTTATCTAAGTGTTTCAAACGAGCGTTAAACTCTTCTATTGCAAGCCTAAGTTCTGTTACTGTTACTTTCTTTCTGTGTAACTGTATTTAATGTCCTACTTGCCCTTGTCAACCAGCAACGCGACGCCGATCTTAGCTTGATGAGGCGTTCCATCATGAAATTTAAAATCCAGTGATTATAATAAACTAATCTTGTTAATGAAACATCCAGACTATGTAGAAGAAGAGCTGCAATTTAATGAATCCAACGGTGGGCTGACCACATTGTTTCAAGACCACAGGAGGTTCGAGAAACAAACAAACTAAAAGAACGAAGTGTGGTAGCCTTGATGAAACTGCAAAGAGTTGACCTCCTCTCTCGGAGAGTTGTAGACCTCCTCTCTCGGAGAGCTGTTGACCTCCTCTCTCGGAGAGATGTAGACCTCCTCTCTCGGAGAGCTGTTGACCTCCTCTCTCGGAGAGATGTAGACCTCCTCTCTCGGAGAGCTGTTGACCTCCTCTTTCGGAGAGTTGTTGAGCTCCTCTCTCGTAGAGAATCAACCAGTTTGCTTGGCCTTTTTGAAGACCATATCGTGCAGAACAATTGCACAATATCCAAGTTCTTGGATCAATAAATCTTAAGATCCAACTTAAGTTAAACAGATCTGCTTACTGTTTCACACTTGCCTCTTGAAACAGTAATTATTTATAGAGCACGTACTATCAAATATTACTGCAAAGTACAAGTCCTTCTGGAATCACAGAGACTAAGCCACTTATAGTCTCGCCTTCATACACAGTACATTATGACAGACGTCTTACTGTTTAAATGATACTGCGGAGTCCACCTTGAGAATGTCCTCAGTAGATTTAAATTAATCTTCCCAAAGGGAGAGCAAGTTCTATTTTCTTCCTAAGTCCCGGGTTTCGGCACCAAAAAATGTCGCGTACAAAACAGTCACAACATTTCGCCGAAACAACAAGTCTTGTTTTAATAAAATCAAACCGTTTATTGACAATACTAAACAAGATAATATTACTACGAAGAATAATGAATATGAAGAAAAATTTATATATAATCTACTTGTAGTCGAACACGGACTGAAAACATGCTCACTACACGAGAGACAAACTTAGACTGACTCTAAGAGCCAAAACGAACAAATAGGAAAAGAGGAAGAGGGATGGGGATGGGTTGGGGAGAGAAAGATGGTGTAATAATACAGCACAGGTACTACCCGTGACGATAAGAAAGGGCCCTGCAATGAATAGGCTAGTGTCCTCTTCCTCCGTATCTGATTCTACACCGGATGCTGCCGGGTGCAATAAATCCTCGCTTGACCACAAAGAGTACCAGCCGACCGCTAACGATCGCTCTCACACTCTTCCTGTCTTTCTCTCACTCTCTCTATTCGTCCACCCATCAATCCTTCTCTTCTCTCTGTCTTACCCTTCTCTCACCAATTCACTACAGCCTTATACGATTAATGGTGTTTCAGCAGAGCTTTGCATGTTACGCACAGGACATATTAATGTGAGTTTATGGCCTTGCATTTGTAAGTCACATCCTGTCTTTTGAATTTAGGGGAAGAAAATGCACATCGTGTTTTATGCGTGGTTTTAGGGATGCAAGAGCCACACTTCGCTCAGATTAAGGCCCGTATTTATGGAATCCTCGGAATTAGATTTCTAGGTCGGAAAAAGATTTTTCGACGAAACTTTACGTTTTTTTACTTGATAATAAAGTCTTTCAAAATATACATTTAACACTATCTCTACCTATTTAAAGCTAGTAAACGTGAAACGCATTATGGGTAAAAAGTTTGATATCTAGATTGTTTCTTCGTGATCGCGTTCTTCGGTTCTAGGTTGTGTGCATAAAAACATATTCCTTTTTCTTCACCGTCAACCTCACATAACAACACACTTTCATGCTTTATGGTGCTTTGATTCTTTGTACTTGAAATCAAAGGGTGGCGCTTTTAATTTCAAATTGGGAACTATAGTGTGTAGTTGTCACATGTAAAATATGCTGAAAACGATGTTTTTTCAATTTTTGTATCTGTGTTTAAACTACACACATTACCTTGCTTTTTAGGGTATTAAAAACAAACTCGAACCAAGTTTTTTGTCGCGTCCTATCGTAAATCATGGGTAGTATTTTGTGTTTTTAAGCTTCTCTGAATGTGTATCTGTCTGCATGTTTGCCTTTATTATTGTTCTCTACGTCTCTACCTTTATTTATCCTCTACTTTAACGGACTTTTTTCTCTCACTCCCTCTCTCCATCCATCTATCTTTCTATTTGCCCCTCTCTTTATATTCACCCATCTCTTCCCTATCTCTCTCTCTATCTCTCTCTCTCCCCACTCTCTCCATCTTTCTATTTATCTCACTGATCAAAATTATCTTCTTGCCCTAATCGTGTCAATCACTTCCTTCACTCTCAAGACTTTTCACCTTCCTAATACCCCTCACCAAAGAGGAAAGAAGACACAACAAAAATAGAAATTGTACATATAAAAACAATGACTGTAGAACCACGCCAGCCCCACTCTATACCCTGTATATCTCTCAAACCAACCAAAGCAAGCTTGAGGCTAACACAGAGCTATGGCGCTATGCCAGTAGATCACAATAGAGTTCGCGAGGAAACCATCTTCATTCTTCACACCCCACAAAACAGTAGGCCTGTTTAACAACAACAAAAAAGTAAGGACAGACAGAGAAACTCGGGGTGTGACGGGGGCGCTAACTACAGCACTAACAGCGCATCTTTGTCGGGGGAGGCTTTGCGAGATAAGGGCTCCATAGAGACAGCGGTGACTGCAATGAAAAGGAATATAATACTCGAGTCCAAAGGTGGCTCTAGGCAAGGCCTTCACGGAACCAAATGAGCGTTCATTTATAGGTAGACAGGCAAGTTGTAGATAGATAGATAGATAGATAGATAGATAGATAGATAGATAGATAGATAGATAGATAGATAGATAGATAGATAGATAGATAGATAGATAGATAGATAGATAGATAGATAGATAGATAGATAAATCCATCCATCCATCCATACATACACACACACACACACACCATTTCCAAATCCATTCCTGAGGTACGTAATTATGTAATCTGCTATGAACGCATGGATCACAAGGCCTCTACTGTTGTATTTGTGTCCATATTGAGCAAAGAACCAGAAACTTCAGAAGCGACGTCGCGCGGAAAGGCTCTGTCTTGCCCCGAGGCTGTCGGCATTGAACCCGCGCCCTAGCACTAGGAGGCTAGCGGCAGCGTATGTGTGCAATCAGGGCGATACGGGGCCCTGCCTGGGCGAGGACAATAGGTCTAGCAGGTAGTGCCCGGGGCGTACACACAAACATCCATAGAGACAGAGACCTGGCGCCACACGCCAAATCCATCTCTCAGCACGGCGGATGCTTGATTTAAACAATTCCTTCTTATGTTTTTCCACGTTTTATTCCTCATTCTTCTTCTTCCTCTTCTTCTTTTTATACTTGCTAGTTCTTTTATTATTTGTTTTTTTTTTTTAATTTCCCTGACAAATTTTCGTCCTTTTTTAAAGTTTGCTTTTAAACAAAAATTTAAAAATTAAAAGCGAGAAATTTCGACAACGTGTACTGAGAGAATTTTGAAGATTTGAGATAGTGCAATGTCAAAGATTCGCGCGTTTGAAATCGTACGAATTCACGTTTTTTTAATTATATCATGATTTGCATATTCTTTTAGCTTTGGACTTTTCTTGGTTTGTTTTGGTTTTGTTGGCCTTGAAGATGGCCTTAACCCCTTACTGTAAACATTAGTTTCTTCGCTTGGGTGTAGTAGTACTATAATAGTGCAGGGTTCAGTTCTGGGACAAAATATTTTTTAATAAGGAAACACAACCAGAAAATAAAACAACAACAACAACAACAACAACAACAACATCAACAACAAAAATATACACATTTTGAAGCCTTGAAAAATTGATATATACATTAAAAGATTTTTGGTTACAACTCTTAAAACATTACATGCAGCGTACAAGGTAAATTGCAAATATACTTTTGATTTCGTTTGTCAAATCAACAAACTTTCCTTTTTAAAACGCCTTTGCCTATTTCCTCTCTTGTGTACAATTACTCAATAGACCACTGTCTTTTCCAGCTTTATTTTTATTCTTTCACAGTCACAATATTTTGGCATTCACATACCACTAATAAAGCGATAATTTCAAACTCTTTTAATTAAAGTGGAGACAATAGTGTCTTGTTTTTATTCTTAAAAAGGAAACATCAACAACAACAAACTGAGAAAGACTAGATCTCAAAGCCGCTTCAGGTGTTTTTAAATCTGGCACTAAGCGGGGATTAAGAACACCCATAGCTGAAGTTAATCTGATAATCTTAAAGAAAAATATATATATTTCATATTTAGATAATTATATATACACTAGCTGGGAACCCACGAAATTCGTGGGGACTGTAGTATGGACAAAACTAAAATATTACAGCTAAATTTAAACTGTGCTGAACTACAAAGTGTGTATCTTCAGGATCTATAACTTTAGGAACTTAATATGTTGGCTTGAAGAGGTTGGATCATTAAAGTAGGCTCAATAATTTATAAGCAGAATTAATAATCAACCAAGAGTTATAAGAAAACGGTGACACTGTGCGCATTAAAATTTGCATTATAAATTCACCTAAGATATCAACCTTCTGTGTTTCTTTTCCCCAGATAACAAGTTAGGCAACTTCGTTTTCTGTAATTAAGATCTTCTCCGTTCATCAAACGTAACTCTTCTTTCTCTAACTGTAACGCAGACTCAGTCAAGCACTATCTGTCCTGTTGAGAATTGACACCTTTGCACTGCCTCTGGTTCTAGTAATTGTGGGCCCTACCGTTCCCAAATAGTTGAAGAAAGGGGCTAAACATCAACAACAAACAACCAAAGACCAGAAGAAAACGGGAGGTTAATTGTTCAGAAATACACAATGTATTGTGAAGCCTCGCACCATTCACAGAATTATCACAGTTTCCTTCCCACCCTAACATCTTGTGAAACCTTCAAAGGATAATCCTTGAAAACGCCTTGAGTTAAATTTCTATTTAAATCGTCTTCCCTCTCCCCCCTTCCCCTCCCTAGTTACCTTTACAGCCCAAAACCTGTTCAGACCCCTATTGTCCTTCCACCGCCAAAAGTAGAAACATCCACAGTTCCCAGGAGTCACTAAGAGACAAAGAATTTTGAACAGCTTCCGTTAATCAAACCAAGAAGAGATGGTACAGGCAAATAGCACAGTGTTTCTAATTGGTAAGCTGCGGGTTCGATTCCTACTGGAAGCGTGGTGGTCCATGGGTAGAGCGTTTTGGCTCCACAAGGAAGGGCGTTGGTTCAATTCCTGCTCAGACAGAGACAGGTCGAAGCAGGGGCATAACTAGAGACAAAGAAAGAGACATAGACAGAGGAGAGAGAACGTGAAAAAGAAGTACCTTTTTCCATGGTAGTTGAGTTGGTGTCAGCACTAAATGATCAGCCAATGTTTGGATGTTGTTTGCTCTTTGGGCCCTGTTGTCGTGTATCATTATTATTCGAGAGCCTAGGATACGCACAGAGTTCTATAAATAGACATCTGTGAGAATTCGTTATGTTCGAGAGAACTTCGCTTTTCCCAACAACTATTCCATTAATTTGTTCCTGTTCTTTAATAGAAACTCGTGAACGCCGCTTTGTTTACTAATATCTATCTGTTTCTCCTATCTGTACCTGTAAGTGTTTCTGGGTTTTTGTATGTAAACCCTATCCTCCCCCCTCTCTCTCTCTCTCTCTCTCTCTCTCTCTCTCTCTCTCTCTCTCTCTCTCTCTCACCCTGGTTTTCTTCTTATTTTTTTAAGAAAAAGTCAAAATTGTGAATAATAATTGGTAATGCAAAAAAAAATGGCAATGAAAGTGTTGTGAATAATGTCCTGTGAGCTTTTTTACATGCCCGTTTTTGTTTTGTCTTTGCTTTTTTATGAAAAGGGGGGGGGGAGTATAAACGTGAATAAAATCCTATTAATATTGTTTTCGCAAATATTAGATAAAAACGTCTACTTTATTTTAAAACAGTTTGGAAAAATTCTAGAAACAACTTTGTCAATCTTTGGATCTCCTGTTAAAAATATTCATTAGCAAAGTATAGCCAGTTTTGTTTTGGATGTCATTTTTTATTGTCCAACTTCAGCAGCTAGGCTCCTGGCAGACGGGTCCCAAGACAATTGTTTGACAATTCTTGTGCTGATTTCCAGAAAAGTACATAGATAAAGAGATATAAAGGTGGAAGAGGGGGAAAGAAATATAGATATGAGTGAAGTAAATTCTATAAAGCCCTATTAAAACATTTGTGTAACACAAAATGGTTTCATTGTGAAAAACAACATTCACATTTCCACAGCCTGTGGCATATAGACTTAACGAGAAGACGCTCTCTATCTGTTGTTTCATATACACTCGATGTGATAGAAAAAACTCTTAGAGTTTTCAGGTCATCCTATAGAGTCCAGTGTTATCTGTAGGACTTGAGAATTTTGTCTTAGCGAAAGTGTATCGTAACGAGAGTTTCGGATTTGTAGCGTTTCGAATAACTAGTTGGTTTTGAAAGTTCTCACAATACTTCAACTTAGAAAGGGTACCACAAGGACTACTCATCTTTCAACAATTTAGTCCCTCCAGACAGAAAAGATGGCGGTTCTTCACAAAGACATACACTTTGTATTATAGATAAGGACGGTAAAAGTATAAAGTAAATATAACCGCGTCTTTGGGGTAGAGATCTTCAAGTACCACTTTCCTCTTGTGTTTCTGTGAATGTCTTCTCTGAGTTCATCATGAAGTGGGACTTCTATCAACAGTTTGTAACAGTCTTTGGTGCCTTTTTGGCCTTTGGCCCAGCCATAACGAGCTACGCTGGCCTATATCTTGTTTCCCTCTGTTAGTTAACCACTGAGCCGAGGGCGACTCTTAGGAGTAGAAGATTTTTCTCCTTTTGTTCTATGGGACAGTTTTCTCACCTCTAGGTGAGAAGAATTCAAGGCATTGCGATAACGCACCCCATGGAGAAAATGGAAACGATAGGTATGGGAATCAACAACGGCGTCCAATCAAAACTGTATCCTAGAACCACGGACCAATGAACGATCAGAAAATCCATTCCTAAGAGGGGATGATTACGTCACATGTTACGGCATGACGATCGCAAGGCATGGAGGGGCGTCTCCAAGTCAGAGATTGGACGATGGCCGTCAGGAAACTAAAAAACTAAACCAAGTCAGGGGTGAAGCGCATACATTCATACTTCAACATAAAGGCAACGTCTGGGTGAAATCTGAATATCTTCTAGTATGCATGGAAAGTTAGTGAAGAAGTTCTCGAGTTTAGCGTGACCCGGCAAAGGTCAAGATCTTGTCTCCCACACTTTATCTAGGACTGAAGATGGTCGAGTGAATAGCACACAGCCCAGTTAGCCAGAGGGATTTATTTCAACAGTTCGACCGCATTTTTGTAGCTCTTACCAAACCAGCCCGGCGTGGGAACCCCCATATTTCATCTCAGTTTTGAGAAAATCGCAACGCATATCTTTTTACCCCGAGACACCGCTTTGGCGTTGGAGCTTTTATTTTACTGAGCACCGTAACAACGCTTAATAACCATGTAGATCTAGATCTAGAACAGGCTAAGATTTATGTGGGCCTAGAAACCATTTTCCGCTCAGGAAGCTAGGTATATAGTCAAAATACTGACAGGGCGCCAGGGCTCTAAGGGTTAGATGTTAAAATGGATCTCATAACTATGGTTCTCTTTGGCTTCAAATTAGTGGGACGTAGCTTTGTCGGTATTCACTAAATAATGCTAAATGTTGCGTAAATTCTAGTTATCAAAAGATAACATTAAGTGTGCAAATGGAAAAAGTTGTAGTACAAATTGGCTCTATGACTAATGTGCTATTTGAACATGACTCATCGTCTTCAAAACAAAGAGTGAAAACGTTTAGTGAAATCAAATTTCTAGTCTTTTATAATGTATCCCCTGTACCGTCATTGTGGTCTATAGCAGCCCGCGGAGTTAGACCAAGAGGTCCAAGCGTAGTGAATGTGTATACAGTTCTATCATTTTCTCCTCACCATCGGTTTTAATAAGGACTTATTAATTGATAGGCGTCTTGTGCTCTGGTGTAAAAGCCGATTGCGTACACAGAATAATATCTCTAAAATTATTTTTTTCTCTCAAACTAAAAGTTGATAATATCCACGTGTAAACAACCGGGGACTTCAGAAATATAAAAAGAAGATTTGTCTTAAGATTTAAATATTTAATTGCTAAACCAATAGCAAAACTAAAAAAAAATTGCATTTTAAATCTGGATTTCATTACCTTATCATTTGGACCTGTTTCAAGACAAAACAATCCATGCACCAGGTTCAGACAGCATAACGCGAGTGTAACCACAAAGAAATTAACATTTTTAATTAGGTAAATCATGCAAAATAAGATAATAGGGAACAATGTACTAAAAAAACGTCGAAAAAAAAACAACACAAAAAAATCATACTATTTTTTTTTCAGTTGCCATTTCAAAATGAGAGGGATATAGAAAACTTAGATGGTTTAATTGAGAAACTTCCACATGCCTTCCCATTAAAATTTGAAAATTTCGAAGAGTTTACAGTATGAATTTTTAATAGCAAATGTTAATTAGCACATCAAAATCCACAGCTCATGTTATTGGGGTGTAAAAGAAAATGAAAAACAAAAATTGTATAACCTTTTATAATGTGGTAAAAAAATGGGTTTTTCCATTTTCTCAAAAGTATGAAAACTTATTGCACTCAACCATCGATATATAAAAATGTATGCTCATTGTCTTATAGGCAATTCATAAATTGCTATTGTTGTTATTGTTGTTGTCGTTGCTGTAGTTAATTTTGAATATATTTGCTTTTTTAAGCTTATTAATTTGTGTGGTCAGCAAGACGTAACTAGAGCATTAAACTAAAAGTAACAGTAATTGTGTTGTGTGTTCAATTTACCATTGAAACTTTAATTAATGTCTGGATTTTGTTCATATGTGTTCGTTATCTTCGGTTGTGTTATATATCATCGCGTTTTTTTTTTTAAATTTTAAATTTAATCACTTTTGTACCTTATCTATTTCGGTAGAGTGTAACCATACTTTTTTAACAGAAAAAGTGGTGGAATTTAATTTATAGCACAAATCTTTTAATAGCGTTTTACAGTTTACGCAATAAAAAGGAACAAAAGAAATATTAAAAGAAGAAAAAAGCAGCAACAAAATCATTTATTTTTTTTGGTTAACAAGAAGATTTTCTAAAACAAAAAATTATAATCTCAGCGAAAGATTTCTTTGAGTTTTCTTGTTTTTTTTTAATTTCCCCAATCCAATTCTTTTTAATATCTGATTTCCTCTAAAATATACAACGAAGTGCAACACTTGCAGTCTTTGATCTTTTCCAATCTGATGTTGAATGCCAATAAAAGACACCTTAGAATTTCCATTAGGAATCATATAAAAACAACACCATATTTCTCATACAAAAACTGTACACAACACAATGGGTTGCCCTTGATTTGGACTGAGCTAAAATGCAAGTCTGCTGAATAGGACAGCAATGAACCCATTTCGTACATACAATACCAGCCTCCTTTCTTCCATTTTTACTCACAGTCATACACTCTTTCAATGTGAGAATTGTTTTTGAATTGAATCATTAGGAAGGAAAAAGAAATGCGTTAAATCTGATACAAAACAAATCTTTGTGAGCAATACCTGAACACGAATTCTAATCACAATCGCCATGTCAGATTTTTTTTTAATTTACCGTCACTTCAAAGAATAGATTTTGATAACTCTGGCTCATTCACTCACTCGCTTCGATTTTTTTAAATAACGCGACATATTAAAGTCTTTGATGAAAAACCCTTTTCTCTTTTTTTTCTGCCTCACATAAGGCTTCTATCACGAACACTTCCTCTTATGCTTACATTTGTTACTTCATGTTGTTTAGATTAAGCTCTGCACTTTAAGGGAATCTCTTATTAAATAACCTTTCAACAATTAGATTACTACCACTGCAAATTTCCTATAACAATTGTCCAATCAACTGTATTGTGTGTGTTCAAAAGCTATTATTTACTACCCCACCTCTTCCCCCTGTTCCCGTTCCTTCTATATCCTTTTTGCTATTTAAACAAACATAGAATTACACCCCCCCCCCTCACCTACAACCTCCTTCTAAACTTCCTCCTTTCCTAACCAAAACACACTGTTTTCCGTCCCATACCCAAATCACCAATTTCAGTAATTTTCTTTATCTTTTCCTTATTCTGCTCGCCACAAAAGCGGGCCCTCGGTCGCGCCTTGCGAATAATGAGTATTGAACTGCGGAGTTCCCATGTGCTGGCGTTGCCATGTCTACTTGTCCCGATGTCTGGGGACCAGTTTGCCACACGCGACAGGGCCTGGTCCTATCAGAGGAACAGTACAGAGATGTACCAGCATCGCCTCTGTGGAGATTTAGTTAGTTCACCAGCGACTACTCCCATTCTACAAAACTCATGTTTCCTTTTCTGTTTTTCTGCGCCTTGTAGGAGTTTCTTTTCTGTTTCTTTTTTGTGTCGCTTCTAGTCGCGGCGTATATAATTGGCCTCACCTGATCCCAGGCTTAGATCTAGTACTGAGTGAATTAGCAACGCTCCAGTCATTGTGACTTTGTGTGTGCTGCCCGCCCTGTTTTGTTTTATTCATTTGGGCGGTCTATACTCATACTCACTTACTCTTCTTCTATATCCATCTTTCTGTCTATCTTTCTTTATTTTAATGGGTTTTTTTTTATCTCCGTTTCCCTCTTTCTTGCCCCCTCTCTCACTCACTCTCTCTCTCTCTATATCTCTCTTTCTCTATCTATGTCTATCTCTCTCTTCCTTACTCGATACCTCTTTGCACCAATGTTTTCCTCTCAGTTTCTCCTTTTCTCCCTATCTCTCTACCCCTCTCTCTCTCTCTCTCTCTCTCTTTCTCTCTCTCTCACACACACATACCATTACTCACGCTCTCTTTTTTAACAGTACCCATACCTTTAAATTGTTCCTACTTTGCTATCGATCTATATTTATTTCTATACCTTCCTAACATTCTCTCTCCCTGTCTTTCTCTTTTCTCTATCCCTCATTTTGTCTGTGTGTTTCTCTCTCTCTCTCTCTCTCTCTCTCTCTCTCTATCTCTCTCTATTTTTAATTAAATAAACTACCAATTATTATGATTTACTGTCATCTTTTATTGAATAGAGATACATACATTTTCTCTAAGTGTGAGTAATTAATAAAGAGCGCCCAGCATGCACTCATCATACTAACCCGCTGCTTGTATAATATGTCACGTCGACCTTTGTTTCTCCATTGATCTACATGGTTGTACCTTAAAAATAAGTGTTATGAATACCGTGAACTGATTATTGTCAGACAATTCATTGGGGGAGGTAGAGTGAGAAAGAGAGAGAGAGAGAGAGAGAGAGAGAGAGGGGGAGAGAGAGAGAGGGAGAGAAAGGAGAGAGGGGAGAGGGAAAGAGAGAGAAAGAGAGATATAGAGAGATAGAAAGAAAGAAAGAGGTACAGGTCGGAAGATAGAGAGAATTAAAAGCGAGATAGACAGACACAGACAAATGAAGAGAGGTATGAGGAAGTGAAAAGGGAGGGAAGCAGGAGAAGGGAGAGGGTAGAGGGCAGGAGAGGAGGAAGAGTTGTGAGTGAGTAACTAGGGTGAGAGCGTGGACGCTTTTTCTCTTGTCTCCCAAAAACACCCTCACCCAAAGAGATTCCCATATGGCCCTCACCGTTGCTCACTACCATCTCCTCCTTCCTCCCCTGCCCCCCACTCTCCCTTGTCCCCTGGCTATAAATTTGCCTGCTCACACCCTCTCCTCCCCCCTTCCCCCCACCCTCCCCCTTCCCCCCCCCACCCTGCCCCACTCTCCCTTGTCCCCCCCGACTACCACACACAAGTCCCGACGTGAGCAACTTTTGCCTGCTCACCACCTGAGGGTCCTAGTGAAGGCGCCACCAGAGACCTCGCGATGACAGGGTCTACAGCCACAACGGTGACGGTGGGTTCGGGAATCCACACCTGGGCCCAATCAGTTCTCTCCCTCTCTTTCTCTCTCTCTCTCTCTCTCTCTCTCTCTCTCTCTCTCTCTCTCTCTCTCTCTCTGTATATATACGTGTATCCTAAAAAGGTAAAAATAAGACAGTGTTTGTGTATGGGCGTCCAACGTCAGCGCTATATAGCCTATATTATAGACGAGCCCCAAGACTAACGTCTGGCAAGTTTACGTTCTGTCACACAGAGACAGGGCTGTAGCAGTTGAGAAGAGTTGGTTTAACGTCCAACAACAGCACTATGTATCCTATATTGTGGACGGGCCCCAAGACTAACGCCTGACAAATTTACGTTCTGTAACACAGAGACAGGGCTGTTGAGTAGAGTTGGTTTAACGTCCAACATAAGCACTATATAGGCTATATTGTGGACGGGCCCCAAGACTAACGTCTGACAAATTTACGTTTTGCCATACAGAGATAGTGCAGGGGTACCATGATTCTGTCTCAGCCGGCTACATTTAACATTCGAAGCTATCAGAAAATATTATGGCTAAGGGTCGGAATTAGGTAATCCGTTATCAGTGAGGTAATCGTAAAGAATGTACTGTTGCTGTGTGGAAACCATTCAGGGGTTATCAAACCCATGAGAGTAAATAACAAATCTTCAGGTTTGAGCAAAGCACTGTTGGGGAGGCGAGCTGACGCAGGTGGTAGCGCGGTGGGCTTCCAATTGGTACGTACCAAATTCGAGCCCACAGCCATTTAATTATTTTGTTCGATTTTCTTCCCTGACTGGTTGGGTCGTTGACAGTAAAACGAGACTGACTGAGACAGGAGGCCTAGTATCCCCACATTCTGTCTGGTTGGGTTGGTTTAACGCCCAACAGCAGCACTATATAGATTATATTGTGGACGGGCCCCAAGACGGACGTCTTATGTGCTGCCACACACGAGACAGGACTCCTGTCTCAGCCGGTCACATTATACTGACACCGACCCAACCAGTAGGGAACGCAACAGCCAGGATTCGAACTCGGAAACTTTTGAGTCGGAAGCCGATGTTCTACCCCTGAATCACCGCGCCCTCCACATTGTGTCTGTGTGGCAGCATGAAGTAATATCAGATTTTATTCTTGGGACCCATCTTTTCTAATAAATCTAAATGACGTTCTCTAGAAGAGAGCTTCTTTAATACATGATCATTCAGTGTCATGTACTGAGAACCAAAACACACCCAGGTGGACGGTTGAGAGAGGAGGGATGATATCCCCGCCCTGTCAGACGTGAGTCTTGGGGCCCGTCTACAAGATTATAATGCTGATGTTGGACATTAGACCAACTCAAATACAAATACAATACACCCAGGCAGCGCATTTAGCTTAGTCGATTAACACTCTGACCTCACAAGCAGGAGGCCAGTGGTTCGAATCTAGTTAACTTCCGCGTAAAACTGTGTCAATTTCGATATATAATACATGAAACCATATGCATTACAAAAAGTTCCTAATTCTTAATAGCTTCAGTAATTGGGAACTCTTTTTCTTTTTCTTATTCTTGTTCTTCAACATTGTTAACATTACCTTGTCCTGTTCACATAATAAAAAACAAACAAACAAACAAAAACAAAAAACAACCTACATATTTTTGTATACTATGATAGATATTATAATGTTCATTCTCAGTTATGATTAATTTGAAAATAATTTTCATACTATAAACTTTACATTTTATTTATATTTACTCTTAAAAAGAAAAAGCTGCAATTCGTATATTTTTTTTTTTTGCACTCCCAACTGAAATGCTGTAAACGTACGCTACATACTTATTGTATATCAATTGAAGCGGATCAAACTCAATGTTCGCACATTGCAAAGTTATATTCTACATTTTGTTTCGTTGTTTGTATGCCAGATTTAAGTTTGATCTTACATAGTATTTCCACCAATTACAAGAATCGTAATTCATTATCCAGCAGGAGTGTTCAAGCAGACAATTTTTTTTGTACAGAAAATGTGCAGAGATTTCTCTTTCAAGCGACAATTTTTGAGTTAACGGGTGCAAATCATGGGCCTACTGACTAATGTCAACCATTTGACGTTACTATGACTTACATGTATTAATTTAAGGTAAGTAAAAACTGATGAATTATCAAAGAATATCTCGCATCCTCACTTTCAATCTTCTATTTTGGCTTCCCTGAAAAATCGTATACATGTATGTATATAAACCGGAAAACACTGACTTTAAACATCGAGTTAAACCTCGACCCTCTTAGATCTAAAAAAAAAAATATCAGAGAAACAATTGATCGAACCATCGACTCTCCTTCAGTGTTACGTTTGGGCGAAGTAGAAAAAAAAGACTCGAAAAATTATAAAGTAGTTTACCTCCAACGTTATTTTTCCATTTTTAATCATGTGAAGCAAATTGGTATGTTGCAATTATTTGATATTGGCGCATTCGGGTTATTACGCGTAATTTCTCAAATTGCATAAATAAGGTTTTCACAGCTACAGTAATCATTTAACCTACACCAAAACCCATCATCACGACAAGGGGAGGGGAAAAGGGGACAAAGAGAGAGATAGACAAATATAAAATAGATAGATAGATAGACTGAGAGAGAGGCAGAGAGAGAAAGGGGCAGAGAGAGGGTGGGAGATAGAGAGAGTGAGAGAGAGAAAGAGAGTGAGGGA
>RQTK01000099.1:744072-749072 GCA_003991915.1 Elysia chlorotica
TGTAAGCACAATGAGTTACAGACAAAAACAGCATTTCGTGGTTTGGGGGTATAGGAGGCTGGATGGTTGTATTTTCAGATACATGTATATAAACAATTACATTACAGATTTTCGATCAAGACTGGAATACTATTTTATCCTCTATCAAAATGCTTGATTTAAACAAAGCTCATATCAAATTAAAATTTAAACTACGAAGATTATTAGTCTACATGAAATACACATATATTTACCATGTAATGCCTCATCGATAACTATCTATCACCCACCCCACCACCCACACCTCGCTATATTCGATTACTCATCCAAATCGCCTCTCGAATCACGCCTCTCTTACCTCACCCACCGCTTCCTTAGTTATCAACGTAATCTTTCAGGTTCTCTAAATTTTCAAACAATCTCACTGGGAATAAAAAGAGGATTGGTTGTGATGTGTCAGGGTGTCAACTGAGATTCAAACCGTGGACGCCATGTCCTTCAATCTAGAGCTCTAACCAACATAACTGATTATCCTCCCCCCCCCCCCCCTTACATTAAACCATCCCTACACCCTGTCCCACACGCCCCACCCCTATCCATTTATATTGTATCTTTTCCTCCCTACACCCTATCTCCGACCCTTCTCCCCCAACCCTTAATTTTCAGAGTAATGATAGTGACCCACCCCCTTCTCCCCAAATCCTATTCGTTCATCCCCCGTACCTCAATCACCCCTCCCCTTCCCAGAGTTCTGTCACGGCCCTGGGCTGTCCCCTCCCACCCAGACATCCCGCCACTGGCACTAGCAGGACTTCCAGAGTGTTGTCTGATGGGACCTCTCACCTCTCCCCCGCCTCTCCCCATCTCTCTCTCTCTAAGCCACCGCTAACCAACTGACCACACTTTGCGATAGTAATGTACCACAGTATACCCTGTAGTATGAAAGCTTGTTCTGTGATGTAAATAATTTCTTTGTCAATTTTAACTTCTACTTTGTATCAAAATTGGTAGACCTACTCTTAAACTGTTAACTTCGTATACAACTGTTCATAACCACTGGTCCAAAATGCTTTAAAAGGTCATTATTGTATTTATCTCTGCCTTCATCGTCAAATTTAGAATAAATACCCGGACTTATAGAGGTCCTTTTTTGGAAACATTCAACCATATAAAACGTAACAGTTCTTTGGGGCCCATCATTGCCATAGAGCTTTAGAGAACTGATAAAGCTGATTCCTTAAAAAAATCAGAATTCCTTTCTTTGTCAACTTCCGCAGGTTATCTAACTACACTTATATCAACAACAAGTCAGATCTTTAAAACTTGATCTTTACATAACCCAGATTTTCTCAGAGTAATCTAAATATAGAAAGAGAGTACCGGTTAAGGATTGGACAACTTGCCCACTGCTCATCATTACAAAATTATTTATTAGGAGTAAGAAACCTTTTTAATCCCTTGTTTAAATTCTCCTCATTTCTCAAGAACATTAGATGTATTAACTTACGGCACCAGGACTTGATCAGTCAGACCACAGATGTCTAATTTAGACATCTGTGGTCTGAATACATGNNNNCCTTTTTTTTTTACATATAGCAAGAGTGATTGTCGACTCAAGCAATGGTAACATTGCAGTGCGAATGAGCAATCAAATGAAGGTCCTCTAACATTAGCGTCTTTTATCTCCCAATTGAGCGCCACCATCTTCTCGCATCAGTACAGAGCTCTACCGCCTGGACTATCTGACGTCTCTCAGAACTGACATGACCCTTGGCTCAAGGTGCCTGGTCCATGATTAGAGGCGTTGCGAATTACAAAACTATAATGGGTGACATAATAACGCCCTTCTTGCATAGAATTTCTTGACCGCTCATTGGCTCCGTAAGTCTAGGATAAAGTTATGATTGGATCCCGGTGCAGATTCCCTTGCCTAACGTCTTCGTTGTACTAAATAGGAAACAGTGGGTGGCAATGGAGGAAAACGCCACGCGCCTAAGTCGAGCCGAGCAAGACGTGGGTTTTCTGGCATTCTGGCATTCTGGGAAAATGCTCCACCGTTTTGCTTTGATGACTTCTCAAAGTATCGCAAAACCTGCAATATCAATAAGCGTATGTCACCAGCAGCCCCCCTGTCAACCCCGCGCCTCAAACAAAGCCGCCAGAGGCACACGCGCGCGGCGGGCTAGCGAGGCTACCCGCTAATGTCCTGCCTGCCGCGGTTACATCAAGTGCAAATATTTGCAGATGTCGCACCGGGAAGAAGTCATCAAAGCAAAACGGTGCTGCATTACATTTTCCCAGAATGCCAGAGACCCACGTCTTACAAGGCTCGATCTGGGCGCGTGGCGTTTTTCTCCCCCTCCCCACCCACTACCAACTATCTCCTTTCCCTGTCTTGATCCTTTCTCCTACCTACTCAGCCCCTTCCCGACTTTTGTGCAAGAAAACAAAAGAACACAGAAAATGAAGTAGGGGCCTAAGCAAAAAATAACAAAACAAAACAACAATACATCACGATTTGACCAAAAATGTCTGTAATTTGTTCCATTCATTTTCTTTTTATTCAACATAGAGAGAGAGAGATAGATAGATAGAGAGAGAGAGAGAGAGAGAGAGAGAGAGAGAGAGAGGGCAGGGAGGCAGGGAGGGTACATTTTTTCGTAGTTTTTTTCCCCATTTATTTAACTAGTGTATAAATTTCGTTCCGCATGCCTGAACATTACAGTCCATTGTGTTATTGGAATGCGCATGGCCCTGTCTATCCAATATTGTGCCCTGCCTCTTCATCCTTACTCGTTGTGTTTTGTTTGTTTCTTCTTTTCTGCATCTCTTCAGGCTCCATGTATTGTGCCAGGGGTCCTAGCTCTTTTCATCCCAAGCTCATTGTCATGGCACACGTGGCTGATTTTTGTTTTGTTTTGTTTGTAAAAGGGCGTTATTGTGACGCGCCCCGTGCGCTTGTCTTAATCTTTTCTTTAACAACTTCTTTTTTGGTTTCAATCTCAGAGGAGTGGCGTATGTCTGCTGTCATCGACGCCTTACAGTGTTAATTCTTTAGCAGGACACATTGTTACAGAATTACAGAGAACGTTAAAAATCTCAGTGGGGGATGCCAATACTCGGGTAGATTTGACTCGTATTTGGTTAGACCCATGCGTGTATTAAATAGATGGATAATTTATATGTCAGTTTGTGGGGCTCATTTCCATTGATAAACGCAATCGATTTTATAAAATGGTAATGAAATAGACAAAAAAGAGGCATAGAGAAAAGTATAAAAATGAATAGAAAAGTGCTTTAATGTAGAAGGATTAGAAGATTTGAGTAATAATTGGGGATAAGTAGAATAGAATTACTTAATTGAATTTGAAAAAATGCGTAACAAACAATGGAGGGATGTTATTGTAGTATCTTTGCAATAGAATACTTAACATTCTGTTAAAAAATGTTATGCTGCCCCAAGAGTATATAGAGTTATGATTGTGTTGCATTAGCGACATCTGCATACAAGTCTGTTATACAGCTAACACATGATAATAATAGTCATATAAAATGCTTTTAAATACTTCAAAAAAGATATAGGACATAATATGCTTTGAATGTAACACACAGATAGGGGAAAAACTATAATTCGTGAAGTGAATGTTCAAGGCAGAAAAAAAAACGAAAACATATGAGAAATACTGATAGACAGAGCAGAAAAGAATAGATTGACAGATAGATAGATGGGTATAGAGATTGAGAGCAAGATATGTTGTATCTATATATGCAAAGAGAGAGAGAGAGATAGAGAGAGAGAGAGATTGCTTTGAAAGCTTTTATAAGTCGTTTATTTGTCCTTACTCCTGTTGCTTGGTGCACATACAAAAACCTAGAGGACGCTTAGAACTAAATGGAACGCAGTACCTTCGACTCGCCCTAAGCCTTTTAATTCGTATATTATTGTTAAGATGTATCGTAAGCTACTGCGACGTTGTACTTACATTACTATGTCTTCTTGTCCACTTGAGGTTTCTACCAAAGACTAAAATGAGCCGCACTTTTAGCATTTCTCACTCATCATGGTTGGTAAGTTCACACAACAACAACAACAACAACAACAACAACAACAACAAAAACAACAGCAACAAAAACAACACCAACAACTACAAAAACAAAAACAATGACAGCAACAACAACAACAACAACAACAACAACAACAACAACAACAACAACAACAACAACAACAAACAAACAAACATAACAAAACACGTACGTCTTCCTTCTACGTTCTGTAACTCTAGTTGAATCCGCACTCCTAACACCCCCTGTAGTCAGGAACTTCCGGAAAAACACGTTTAACCCAATGTTGACAAACACCCACTTGGCTTCCGCTCTTTGTCCAACTTTCTCCGCGCCGCTTTTCAAGTGTCCGAACCGGGAACCTTCGAGTTCAGTGCATTGTCTACAGAACCGCTGGCACCGCAAACCACTTCACTCTGGAAACCGGGGAACAACGGCGTCGAGTAGTCTATTCATCCGTTTGAGAACCGTTCATAGTATTTGGCAAACAAATAATTTTCTATGTTGTATTTTGGAGAATCCCGTTAGAATCAGTGTTCGCGTTTATTGCCCTCGAGTTTGTCAAATACTTCACACGAAGGGTTTTGTGTTTGTGTGTGTGTTTAACACTAAAGTCCTCTTCATTTGTTCTTGACTTCTCTAAATAACAAGACTGAGAGCCGTAAGTGCAATGTGGTACTAGTTTATAACTCGTCGTATGAATATGCGCATTAAAGGGCTTACGACGTGTCGTAAACTACCGAGAGATTGTACTTACCACCTGAATCTTTACCGCCCTTTACTGCGTCACAAAAGGCTACTGTTTAAGACTACATGTACTGTTTAATCTTCATTGAGAAAAAACACACCACAGCCAACAAATAAACTGGGAGCAGTTTTGTTTACTCCTGGACTATTTTACGTTTTAAGTTTCGCGTTTTTTCTAAAACTTAGAAAGGACAATGATGAATTTTGTGTAT
>RQTK01000099.1:754072-755244 GCA_003991915.1 Elysia chlorotica
GAGAGAGAGAGAGAGAGAGAGAGAGAGAGAGAGAGAGAGAGAGAGAGGGAAGAAAGAGTGATATAGAGGGATAGAGAGAAAGAGCGAGACAGAGAAGACAAACACGCGGAAAGAGTAAGAAAGAGAAATGAATCTAGAAAATAGAAAAAAAGACTGATACTGGGTAACAGACTGACAGACAGGAAGCCAAACAGACAGACAAACGGATAGACAGATAGGGGCAGATGGGACGACATGTGCATAATAAACAAAACACGTCTGTCAAAAACAATGATGCACCTTTTAGCGATGATTAGACTACTTCAAGGTGTAATTTTACGGATGAACCGGATAACACCGAGTCTGGTTTTGTTTGCCGATGGTTTGGTGCGCAATTCGCAAACGCATTAAACCCAGAGAGTCTAAAATAGCCCAGATATTTGTGTTGATGGCTCAATAAAATTAAGCCGGTTGCTTCCTTCTTTAAACCTTAGTAAAAACTGAGTGTGAATATAAATGATTGTTCAATCGCCTTAATGTCAATAAAAATAGAGAGTATGCACGCGATTCTCTAGATCCACGTATCAAAATTTTTATGTACTATGGGCTCTTTTTGAAAAGTCTCATTTAATGTATAGTCTGTGTTATTACTTTACTCCATGCTGTCTATGAACAAGAACTTGAAATATTAAAACAATTCTCATTTACATAATGATTTCCATGTAACATAAGATTATATAGTCGCGATTGTGTAATTTTTATGGTTAATAAAACCATGGTATCCCCGCTCTGTCTTGTGTGTGGCAGAACATAAAATTATCAGACGTCAGTCTTGGGATCCGTCCACAAAATAGCCTATATAGTACTGATGTTGGACAACTCAACAACAACAACAACCGCTCCCCCTCTCCTACCCTCTACCGCCACTTGCGCGCTACCTTAGTGTCCTCTGAACAGTGTTGTGCTTGCGAACACTCCACACCCCGTGACCAGCCTGTAATTGATATAGATACCTGGTCTAGTTCAGGTTGCTGTTGTTGTTGTTGTTGTTGTTGTTGTTGTTGTTGTTGTTGTTGTTGTTGCTGTTGTTGAGTTGGTTTAACGTGCAACATCATCACTATATATGCCATATTGCGGACGGGCCCCAAGAATGATGACGTCTGAAAATTTTATGTGCTGCCACACACGAGACA